>OVBA01001031.1:0-50465 GCA_900406435.1 Lepidium aucheri | reverse complement strand
TTTAGTAAATATGTGAAGTTGGATATGTAGTTTGGTAATTTTAGGTAGGGAGAAATGGTAAACCAAAAAAATAAAAAAATAAAAATAATGGCATTTTCGAAATTATCAAAAAAACTAGGGATATTTTTGAGGGATTTGAGGAAAGAGAAAATGGTAGGTTATATTTGCAATTGACTTAAGTCAAAGGGTTATTTTCGCAAGTATCCTTTTTTTTATAGTAAATTTTAGTTACTAACAAATATGCAATGTTTACTGAATTTATATTATTAACATATATGCAAGAACAATATATAGTAACAACAATATGCAAATGTAAACCAAAATTATGTTACACGTAGTTTTATAATATGATGTCAAAATTAAGTTGCATGTAGTCTATTTTATGCACGTAGCTATGTATTATATAGCTAATAGATTAATATAAATGAACTAATAGATCCCACAAGTACATAACCATATATAAGCTAGAAAATATTATATTATATGTATAATACCTTTTGTTTATATGAAATAAAAGTTAGATTGTTTCCTACTCCCAATGTTAAATTAAGCTTCAATTTCTTGATAAACCAATTCCAACTATCAGTGTTTTTTCCTCTTATAACTGTCCATGCGATTGGGTACATTTTGTTATCAGCATCTCTACCAACAGTTGCAAGTAAATTACCTTCTAAGTCTCACTTCAAAAAACATCGATCTAATCTAATCACTGGTCTATAATAGTTGAGCTAACTCCACGGAATCTAATCAAAGCATATATAAAAACACTGAAAGTGCTATTTACTACCAATATTAACAGTTATAATCTCTGTGCTAACACCCGTGTTTGACCGTTTGAGTTCGGCCTCATAATCCCAAAGTTTACTAAAGTCTATAGTCTGATCTTAAAGTATGGAGTCCAATGCAATCTCTCGTCCTTTGTAACACTAAGACAATTTCACAACAATATTATAGTGCTCCTTAATGATGTCCTTGGTATCTGCAGCTGGTAAATTCACATTTCGTCTAAGCTCTTCCCTAAATAATCTAGCAATGACACCTTGTATAAGCATGGAAACTCTACTTGACTTCCCATATTATGCTCCATCTTGCACACTTTTACTATCCACTTGTTGATTGGATGCTCAACTGAACAAAAAATTTGCCACGGACAATCCACATTACAACAAATAGGCGCTATCATGTTGCCTCTGATTTACATTTTCACATCATATTGTGTATTAAGTGAATACCGAAGAAGCAGATCCTTAAAGTCCATTATGCTGTTAAAAGTCTAAAACAACCATATGTGTGAGTCTTTTTCTAATGCTCATGAAACTTCTCTTTATATTTTCTTCTTTTTGGATTATTTCACTCTGTCCATTCTTCTTCAGATTCTAAGGGTGTATCCGGGTAATTGAAATCTTCTACTCCAAACTCAGGATCAATTACTACTTCTTCTTCTATCCCTCTACATCCTGCTTTTTAGTGAAATTTTCAGCTGCCTCTAAAGATCTTCTTTCACCTTCCTCAAAAACCAACTGAAATCTACTATCACCACCACCATTTTCTTCATCTATGACCATATCATCAACATCAATGCATCATTTCATTTTTCTACTAATACATTCTCTACCACTAGCTTGAGGTTGACTGCTTATAAGACCTAAAGAGGCATCACGACAGTTTGGAAAATCATGTTCGATAAACACATCAATTTCCCCTGTAGATTTTTCAGATTGTGTAAGCTCCAACATGTTATCTCTTGATTGGCCAAACACATAATTAAACTTTTTCATATCGTCCTTCGCTTTTTTGAACCAAATCAAATTTACCGGTGCAATAATGCTTTCTATTGCCACCACACTGTTTTACAACATAATTCATATGCGTAACTGTACTTCTCTGATACTTGCTCCATCGCTCCACCATAGTGGATATTGATTTTTATAATCATCTTACTGCATTAGAACAGAAAAAACAATGTGAATCAATCATTACATTTAAACACTTATACATATTTTGTATTACAAAAGGAAAAAGTCTATTGCAGACAATAAACAGATTTTTGGAAGTGTAATATAAAGATGACAGAAAAGTTCATAAATTTAGGTACAATACTTTAATCTTGCATTTTATCTAATGTTGCAGGTTTTTGAGATCTAGATATCTCATAATTTACAACTCCAATTGTAAAATATAAACTTACAGTTTGTCTATAATTATATGTATGCATCGCAAATATCGAACTTGATTGCATACATAAATACACAATGTTGTGAATTATGAGATAGCTAGATCACAAAAACCTGCAGATCGATGAACTTATTACAAGATAACCACTTCACCAATTTGAAATTGTAGAATAATTTTGATTCTACCAAGATAAATCTATGAGCACTCAAATCTATTTCTTTCTTCCTTTCTCTAATTTTTTTTCCAAACCATAAATACTCAAATCGTTTGTTAATTTTATCATTCTTTTCATTATAATCAAATATTAAAAATTAAAATATACTTAATCGTGGTTAAATTAGAAGAGAAACGTAAATGAGTAATTATAGTGAAAAATATATTTAACAGTGATGTTGTTAACGGAAAAAATCACTTTAGCAATCTTTTTAACAAAGTTATTATAGTGATAAGGGAAACATGGTTTAAGGTTAATGTTATTAACATATACAATTTAGAGGTTTATTTAGGATATAAAATTATTTAAGGTTTAAATTGTGAGAGTATCTTAAACTTCGGAGGGTTTTTATGGGATCTTCCCGTTTAAATTTTATAACTAAAAATATAAACTTCCATGTTTAAAATTTAAATTTTTAGTTAACAATTACGGCATTCCATAATTTCACTTACTAACCTTTCATCAGACTATTTGCTGGAACCGGTCTTACAACAAATAGTACTAAAATAAAGGTTCCTGATTAAAAGAGTGGAAGAGAATGGGCAAGGACACTTGTGGATTGGATTTGGAGCAAGAGCTAGTTAGCTAAGAACAAGAAGAGATGATTGTCGACTTGGTGTACTTATTAGACTTAAGTATGTCAAAAAGCGGATCCTTCTTTCAAAGGACTGTGACTCTATTTATAGTTAAAAGAAGTGGTTACATGTGTAGAAAATAAAGGAAGATTTACAATTCTTTTGATAAGATTGAATCTGTTAAGATTCGTGCTAGATTTGTGGAAATTTTCCATGTTGGAACAGGAAAATTCTCATTTCTTTGTTTTGCTGACATGTCATCCGACTTCTCTTCAGGTTCGTAGAACCTTCCGAGACAAGACTTTTGCCGAGTCGAATATATTATCCGAGTTGAAGACTTAGTGTTTGCAACCAGCTTGTTCTTTTGTATTTGACTCATTGTTTTTGGTAGACCGAAGTAGGATCTCAGATCCACCTCCAACAGTTGTCCCCCCCAGTCTCGGAAAATTCTGGTGCCGAATTTATGAGTTAGAAGGTTTTTCAGCTTTTGGAATCTTCGTTCCATGTGTTAGTTTTGGTATGGGCTAGCCGAGCAATCGCCTCGGTTTAATGCGAATCATCATCATTACTGCGTGGCATCGCTTTGATCTCCCCCTACTTAGTTATAGTTACTGTTTCGCGTCGCTTTGGATTCTAGTATTTCCTATTAATATCGTGCTTCTTATTCTTTTACCATTCACTTTTAATCTGTGCAATCTTTTGTAACGACTTCCGACTTTATTTCTTTAGTTTTTCCGTCTTCAAGTTTTTTCAAATTTCTCTAACTTTTTTTTCTTCATTCTTCTTCAAACGATGGGTCTCGACGATTTTAAGTTTCCAAATGTTGAAGCTGGTGTAAAGTCCGCACTTGAGAGTTTGAATGCTCGGTCTTCTGGAAAGGCTTCTAGGGTTACTGAATCTTTAGTGCTCTGTCTCAGGACATTGCTGAAGTCCCTTCAGATTCTGGTCGTGCAGATTCGCGACTTGAAAAATGGGCGAGAGCTGATACGCCATTAAGGATCAGCTCTCCAAGAAAAGGTGATAGGAGTGGTTCCGCGGGTACTCCTCGTGGAAGAGTTATGGGTACACCCGAATTCCGATTTACCCATAACACACTAGTCCGCGTTCAATTTTGGACTTCCGGTCTAAGTGTGCTGGCTTAATAAGCCAGATTAGAACCTTTCTGGAGCGTCTCCCTTCTCCGGATCAGATGAAGAATCGTGAGGAGTATGAAGAGGCTTCTTACATGCTGTTCTAGTTTTGTATTAACTTCTAGCTGTTGTTTCGTGTTATCATATTGTTTCTGGTTTGTAACTGTTTGTTTTTCCCAATATCTTCGCAGTTTATCGGTTGTCTGAACAGCATCATGTTGGAACAGGAGAGTTCTATTGTCAACCCGGAAAACGGTTCTCGGAGGAACTCGTCCACCCGATTTGCTGGAGATTATCTTGAGGTAGCGGAGCTTCGGTATAAGCTCTTTGAGGTAGAGAAGGAATTCATTCGTATCAAGGACGAGTTGAGGCTTGAGCGTGAGAACGTCCTCAAGTTGGTTGTAGGTAATGCGACTTTTTCAGAGTCGCTTGAGTATGCCGACTCTGCTGTGGTGCCACTTTCAAGTCTGCTGAGAAAACCGTCGACGAGGTTCTGAAGTTGCATGCCGAGTTGGACTCTGTGAGGGGGAACTTTGATTCTCAATTTCGTTATGCCTTAACTGTTGAGAACTTGAGGGTTTTCAATGGTCTTCATGAACAACTGTCTGACCGTTTTGGCCAAATTGCAGCTCGGTTTAACAACCTAGACAAGAACCTTGAGGCCTGTTTGTCGTATGCCCAATTCCTTGGGTCGACAAATGTTCTCCAATTGCTTTTTGCTCGGGGATTCAACATCCCTCTTGAGGTCACCGACTTGATGACTGCCAAGATGAATGAGTTCAAGGAACTCGTCAATGGGGAGAGCTTGACACCGCTGCTTCCGGGAAACTTGGTTATCCTATTTTCGAAGTGGGAGAAGCCTCCAACACTGGTGAAAGTGGACTCACAAAAGAACCATGATTTTTCTGGGCTTTGTCGTAGTCTTTTCTTTGTAATCGCCGCTTGGTCTCTTAAAAGTTGCACATACTTTTGAACTCGGTGCTTTCTTTTGTAAATATTTTTCCTGTGTAAATAAAATATCATTAGTTGTTACTAATTTTGCTTTTCGATCATGACCTATATTGTTGCCGGATTCGTTGAACGATTGACTTTAAATTCTACGAGTTCCAGTTCCCGAAGTCTTTTTCTTGTTTTTGCGCATTTAGTCAGGTTTCTTCTTGTATTAGAGAATTTGATCTCGTTTTTCGTTTTTGCTTAGGAAGAGAACTTTCACTATAGAGATTTTAAAACTGAGGTTTTAAGACTCAATTTAAATATTTAAGAGGTTCATACTCGGAAACTATATTCAAAAAATTTTATCTAAGGAATCTCTAGTTGTCTGTACAAAAATCTTGTTCTATCTTTATTGAGGTTTCCACCTCGTAACCCTGTACAAAACTGTGCTTTGTCTTTGAATGAGAATTGATCTCGTAACTCTCTACGGAACTATGTTCCGTTGTATTATGAGAATTTAATTTTGGCAAATATGTACAAAGCTATGCTTTGCCTTTTGATGAGAATTGATCTCGTAAGTCTGTACGGAACTTTGTTTTGTCTTTTTGTGAGAATTTAATAATGAAGGATCTATACAAAGCTATGCTTTGTTTTTTCATGAGAATTAGATTCTCGTCAATGCTACGAGAAGTTAGTCTAGTAATAATCAAGTATTGCATTTGGGTTTTGATTAGGAGTAAGAATTTGATTCTTGCATAACTTTTTTGAGGTTGTACTCGGCGAGTTTCGGACTCGGCATTAAATACCCTCTAATCACTCTCTTATCATTTTATCTGATGTTTAGCAGAAAAACTCTCTTTATTTTTATTGTTTTTTCCTTTATGCTTGTTTAAGGTACTCTTTTATGTTTATGCAATGAAGTTAATGAATTATGTTGATATTCATCTTTACTTTCTGCTATTTCATTTTATGTTCTTTATATTTATGCAAGTTAGATCTCGCTTACTTCTCTGTACTCAATCCATGAGGCGCGAGTAGATCCATTTAGATCTCAAGGATAGGGCGTTCGGAGGTGGATCCGTCGATCCCCTCGCTGTTCTAGGCATGATTTGAATTTCGATCTCTTCTCACATGGCTAAGCTTAATGCTGATCTCTCCCTGATCAAGAGAGATCTGATTTGGGCCGCGACCTAAGGCTAGCGCCAATGGGAGTGGAGACCAAGTGCTGTGTGAGTGATGGTTGATCCGCCTAGGAGAGATCTAGTATGTGGGTCGGCTGTTAGACGAGTTGGGCTAGGCTTAATGCTTCCGTTTTGGCATAATCGCGGCTAGCTCCATATCAGATCATTCGATCCGGTTAGGGGTCTTCACCGTGAGAACGGGTTGATCTATCCTTGTCCTGGTCTAGGGATCCCTCAAAAGAAGTTCGGCATGTTGGGATCGGCGAGTTTATCGCCAATCAACCTCCCTATCCTTTAGATCCATGGTTTTAACCTTATTTCTATCTTATTGCAATTGTGTGCTCTGTTTTTAGGTCATTTCTCTGTTTTGATCATTTAAATTCTGCTTTTATTTTGTCTTTTAGCTTAATTTGTCCTATTGTTTAGTTTGAAAGCTTGCTTGATATCATAGCCTATCTTTATGACAGATTGATAGGTTACTTGAAGTAAGATCTAGTAGTAGATAGGTTGATTACAAGCATCTCTGAGTATTTGGTTCAACAATTCCCATCTACTTACCACTATGCTCAATTGATTTGATCTTAGGACAAAAAAACCTTTTATCATCCGTGTCTCTGGCACTTGTCATACTTAGTGCTATATTCAGCGCAATCTTTCACCATAGTAGGCTAATAGTAACCGAGTGTTCTAATCTTTTGGACGCGTGTTCTTCTGTTGTTGTGGTTTCTACCTGTTCCATCATGTGTTTTTCTAATGATCTCGTCGACCTCATCACCGTGAATGCAAGTGAGCAGTACTCCATTTGTACTTCTTCGGTAAATTTTTTCGCCGACTTGGGTGTAAAAAGCGCACTTGGCTTTTAGCCGGCGGGCTGCCCATCTGTCCTCTAGCGTTTTGCCATCTAGAATGTATGCAAGGATCTCGTCTCGCCAATCCACCTTTGATTTTTCATTCTGTTTGGCATATGCTATCTTGGAATCTGATTCTTCTCGAGCGTTGTTTATAGCCGAGATGAGTTTGAGATCTCCCTTTATAGGCTTATACTCGGATGATCTATACATTCCACTGGGATGATTCGTCTTTGAATGGGGTCTGTTGTGGATGCTATAGCTACTAGGAAATCAGCAGAGGTGTTCTCGGACCTTGAGATTTTGTTAATCCTAAATTTCATGTCCTTGCTCAATTCCTTAATCATGTGGAGGTAGGCTTCCAACCGATCATTCTTCGTGTCGTAACCTCCGTTAACCTGGTTAATGACGAGTTGGGAGTCATAATAGCAATCGATACTCCGACTTCCTTAGCTAGTTTATTTCCGCGATTAATGCCTTGTTGTTTAAAGCCAAGAATGCAAGTCGGAATGACTGTTCTAGGACTTCTCCTGTAGGTCTCTCTAGTTGGATGCCTACTCCCAAGCCATGTATATCTTCCATGTTTGATCTTTGGCTGACTCCAGAGGTTCTAGATTCGGAGATAGCTCGATTAAGAAATCAGCTAGTACTTGCGACTTTGCACTTATGCGTCCTTTGAACTCGATGTCATACTCGTGAAATTCGATTGCCCACTTTGTTAGTCACCTTAACTGGTTTAGACTATGCAGTATCGTCCGTAATGGATGATTCGTTAACACTATAATGGTATGAGATTGGAAGTAAGGTCGCAACTTCCTCGATGAAGTGACTACTGCTAGCGTGAGTTTCTCTGTAGTCGGGTATCTGGACTCGGCTCAATCTAATGATTTGCTGATATAGAAGATCAGGTACTGAGTTCCTCTATCATCTCAAACTAGTACACCACTTACTGCTGAGGTAGAAACTGCGATGTATAAACACAGTGGTTCTCTGTTTTCTGGTTTGGAGAGGATCAACGGTGTTGAAAGGTACTCTTTCAAATTGGAGAAAGCCTTTTCGCACTTTTCTACCCACTTGAATTCTTTGTTTCCACGCAACAAGTTGTAGAATAGAAGACACTTGTCGGTTGAGCGTGATATGAAGCGGTTTAGGGTGGCTATTTGGCCTGTTAGCCTCTGTACTTCTCGCTTATTCTTTGGAGAAGGTAATTCTTGGATTGCCGTTACCTGCTTTGGATTAGCTTTGATTCCTCTTCGAGTGACTATGTGTCAGAGGAATTCTCCAGATGTAATCCCAAAAGTATATTTCGCTGGGTTGAGCTTGATCTAATACTCATTCAGGGTCTTGAAGCAACGAGCTTAATGATTGACATGATCTTCTGCTTTTAACGACTTTAACAGCATGTCATCTATATACACTTCCATTGTTTGCCCGAGTTGGTCGACAAACATTTTGTTTACGAGGTGTTGATAGGTTACTCCAGCATTTTTAGGCTGAATGGCATTACTTTGTAGCAATAAGTTCCTCACTCCATGATGAACAAGTTTTCTCCATGTCGTCAATATGCATATGAATCTGATTATATCGCGAGAAAGCATCCATGAATGCAAGAAGTTCATTTCCAGCGGTTTCCTTGACGATTTGGTTGATATTCGGCAACAGGCAGCTGTCCTTTGGACATGCTTTGTTGAGATCAATAAAGTCTATGCAGACTCGCCATTTACCATTCTTCTTTGGAACGACTACCGGGTTGGCTAGCCATTCAGGATATTGAACTTTGGTGATGGACCCAATTTCAATCAGCTTTTTGACCTCTTCAATTATGTCCTTTGTTCTCTTTGGCCCAAGCTTTTTTTTTTTTTTTAATCAGCTTATATGTCGGGTCGACATTTAGCCAATGACTCGTAATTGCCATATTGATTCTAGGCATATCGCTTGGTGCCCATGCGAATTTCATTACATTCAAGGAGCCGAATCAGCTTCTCTTTGATTGGCTTGCTTAAATCAACGCCAATGCTCATACATTTTGATGGGTCAGTCAGATCGATGTTGACAAGTTCAATAGTCGATCGGTCTGGCTTCTCAGGAGCAGGCGGCTTAGAAAGTGCTCTGCTTCCTATTGATACAACAATCATGCACTATTTGTTCCTTAACTTCAACTCGGCAATGAAGCAAGTTCTTGCCATCTTCAGATCTCCTTTGAGTGTATAAACTCCTTTGTTTATCGAGATTTTAATACATTGATGATAGATTGAGGGCACGACTTTCATCGTGTGTATCCAAGGTGTTCCCAGAATCATGTTGTAGATTGGTTGCTTATCTACAACGAGTAGCTTGATCTATCTTGTAATTCCAGCAACTCGGACTGCTAGCTTCACCGTTCCGATCGCATTGATTGTACTTCCATCAAATGCGGTTAAGTTCCTATCCACGGGTTTGAGCTGAACATCCGGTAGTGCCATTTTATCCAAAGTCTCTTTGAATATGAGATCTACTGAGCTTCCAATATCTATGAGAGTTCGCGAAACATCGCAGTCAGCAACTCGGAGTTTGACGACTATGGGGTTATTATGTGGGAAGCTGACTCCATTAATATCTTTGGCGGTGAATGTGATCGCCAAATCGACTATGTGCATGCACTCCCTTTCAAGTTCCTGGTTGACTGAAGCGATAATCTTTCGTTCATATTTCTTGATTGGACGAATGGTGTTGTTATAAAATTGTAATCTGCCCATGATTACAACGGCAATAACTCGTGGATTGTCGGATCCGTCATTGTCTCCTCTTGGCTTTTACCGCTTAGTTGCCTCCAAAGTGTCATCTTTCGGGTTTGCCGATTTGAGAGCTGCTTCTTGTAGCTCAGCTTCCTTCCGTTTTTGGACTTTGTATTTCTTAGTTTCGTCTTCTGAAACCTCCAACTCTACTTTATTGAATTTCAGCAAGGAATTCTTGTAGCTGTTTGTACTTTGCGGTCGAATGACCTGATTTTTTGTGGAACCCGCAATACTCCTTCCGGTTGTAGGTGTTGTTGAATGACTTATCGTGGGGGCTGCTATTTTCTCTAACTTGGAAAGAGGTTGTCAAGCTTGCTTTTCCTCTACTATGTTGTCTCGGCTCGTAGTGCCCTTCTCTTGACACTTTGGTTGCCAAGTTCCATTGCATATCTTTATTCTACGAAAGGATTTGCTTTTCCTTTACGTACTCGCATGTCTCTCTGCTCTGCAAAGAGCATCGGAGATTGTATTGGGCCTACTGACGAAAAGGTCCCGTTTAAGTGCCTCGTCGGTCACCATTCAAGTTCGGAGGGCTTCAATAGCTATGTCGTCACTGACTTTAGCTTTTGTCAGGATCTTTTTGAAGTATCCGAGGTATGACTTCAAGGGCTCATCAAAGCCTTGCCTTAAGGATCTCAACTCAGCAGTCGAGGTATCATGGTTGACGAATAAAGTGTACTGCTTCATAAACAGCTTGGCAAGCTGGTTGAAGTTTTCGATTGACCCGTTGGAAACTTGGTGAATGATACCAAGGCGTCTTCGGTCAAAATTTCTGCGAAGTGCTGATAGTAAGCTGCATCTTCATTGTCCATGGTGTCGTTGGTCCTATTCATCATGACACTGAAGGCGCTCATAAATTCTACTAGGTCTGAATTCCCATCATAGGAGGGGCATCGAAGCCGTAATCCTCTGTTTACCGAGACACTTCTCAACCTTGGTGCAAATGCCGAGCTGGTAGCTTGATGGAATTTTGACCTCATGTCATCTATCATCTTCAATACGGTTGCTGCGTCTAGTGTTGCTAGAGTATGTTGTCCGGGAATGCTCTGCATTGCGGAATGATCTTGCTCCGAGGTGTTCACTGGCTGTGGACTCGGCACATTTCTGAAAAGAGTTCTTTGAACACTAGCCAATGCCTATGCGAACGGCCTATTGACATGTGTAGTCGGAGACTACATTCATTCAAACGAGATTCGAGTCTGTCAAATCTTTCAGCCTTTCTCCAATCAGAAACTTTGTGCTGTGCGATCAGGTTTCACACTAAGGTTCTGAGTGTCGGTGATCCCGGTGGTGGTGGTGGAAGATCAGTATCTTCCCGAGTTTCGTTTTGGTTCTTCTCCAAATTCGAGTTGAATTAAGGGCTGATCCATTTGCTAAGTCAACGTGCTCCTGAGGGAGAGGTTCCCTCCTTTCCGGCGAGCTGATGGTGATTTTGTGTTCCACCATCTTTCTTCTCTCATAGTTTTCTCTTGCTTTTGTGAAGATGTCCTTCGATATCTTCCCCATAGACGGCGCCAACTGTTGGAACCGGTCTTAACACAAACGGTACTAAAACAAAGGTTCTGATTAAAAGAGAGGGAGATAATAAGAAAGGACACTTATTGATTGGAGTTGGAGCAAAAACTTGTTAGCTAAGAACAAGAAGAGATGATTGCCAACTTGGTGTTCTTATTTGACTTAAGTATATCAAAAAGTTGATCATTCTTTCAAAGGATTGTGCCTCTTTATATATTTTAGAGAGGCGGTTATATGTGTAGAAAATAAAGGAAGAGTTAAAAGTCTCTTTAGATTCGTGGAAAATTTCCATGTCGGAACAGGAAAAATTCCATTTCTTTATTTTGCTGACGTGTTACCTGACTTCTCTACGGGTTTGTAGAATACTTGTTCCGTGTCAAATATATTACCCGAATTGAATACTTAGTGCTTGCAACTGGGTTGTTCTTTTGTATTCGACCCGTTGTTGTGGAGATTACTGCCTGTAATTAGATCAAGAGGTGATTAAGTTATAAATGTGGCTTCTAGCGGAATTCATACACTTTTAGTTGAAGGTGAAAGAAATGCTCACTTAGATATAGTATCCCAATAAACGTTGATGAGTCTAGCACATGTTCAATGACAAGAGGACCTGGCATTGAAGATTTGGTAAATAAAACTAAGCTTATACAAATGGGATGAAGCTCCTATGACCAGCAGATATCTTTTTGAAGCTCTCTACAGAAGCCTTAAAGATATTATTAGACACCCTAAGAATAAACATTTTGAGTGGAAAAGTTGTGGTGCTTGGTGGGATTTCAGAATTTTTTTACGAGTGATCAATGGTAGAAGAAGGAAAGAAAAGATATTCTCTACTATCAATTTATCTTACTTATGAGAAGATTGTAAAGGTTTAGAACTAAGTTAGAACATGAGGTTACTAGCTGATATTAGTAAAATTGAAAAACAAGAAATAGAGAAAATTTTAAATTGGCTACTAGATATTGGCGATGAGATACTTTTATTACCTAGTGATGGTGTTGCTAACATAGAGAATGCCAGCTTAGGAGGATGAGCGAGCAGTGAGATTACCCTGGGCCAAATGGCCCATTTTTTGTTTGCTTTTATTCGTTTAAAATGATTAAAATACTTATGAAAAAGGCTCCAAAAATTTTTGGGTGAATTTAATGAATATACATTAATGAATATTGACTCGGTCAAATTACGTTTGACACCGGATGTAACACCCAACTACCGACTTTAGGAGACAACGTGTTATTATGATCATGCCAAAAATACCCTTTTAAAAAAATCGATTAACACTAAAATTTTTTTTCAAAAATCTTGATTAAGGGAAAATAAGAAGGGGTGAGTAATGAATTACTCAGTGAGGAGATCATCTCTGCCCACAGAAACACATTGACACCATCCTAACTCACACATCGTCTATTCAAAAGCATAGAATCAAACAACACACATATAATTTACTTCTTTTTTACGACAACCTATAACATCCAAAGAAATTTACTTACTTACACCCAACTATTTACACATAAACATTGGTTCAACCATCTTCTCTCTGGTGGATACAAAGCCATTTTTATTGGGAGACCATGGCCACTAGCTTGATCCTCCCTAACTCATCAGTGGTTTATGGGCTGTAATGAACCCGTCGGTAAACTCCATTCCAACAGTCTTTTTTTAAGGAAGACAATCGGCTAGTGGTTTCGAACCTTCCCAAGAACTTTTCATATGAAGACAACGTCTAGTGGTTTTGATCCTTCCATACACTCATTCCTATGGAAGACAACGTCCAGTAGATTCTATCCTTCCATACACTCAATCCTATGGAAGACAATGTCCAGTATATTCGATCCTTTCATAATCCAACTTAAAAAGATTCCTATGGAAGAAAAATGTCCATTATATTCGATCCTTCCATAATCTCTTTTCTCTCACAAATCTTATTCTATAACTTTGCTTAATCTTTAGCATTCATACACTCAATATACATTTTAAAAGATGTCAAACAATCGATATAATTATCAAAATAACCTAGTAACACTCACAAAATATGTTAATATATATAATATAACTTTTTAATATTCTAATCAACAACAATCATATGTCCAATTCTAAACTAATGAACTTTAGAAGCATCAAGTAGAAAGGCGAAATTGCATCTCCACAGATCCCAAACCTCACCTTAGCCTAGGCAAAAAAATGAATGCAAATAGACTGTCTTCTTAAAGCGAGATTTCCCGACTACTGCTACGTCCGAATCTGGATCACCAAGCTGATTTAGAATTCTGGCTCCTTATGGTTCTCTAGGAAAACACTTTTGAAGTTTTCTGATCTGAAAATCTGATAAACACAAATCTTCCTAAACAAATGATCATAACTTTCAGATCAAATTTCCAAATGATAAACCATTTTTGGCTACGGGTCAATCCAAGACTGAAGAATATACTCACAAAATTTCAGCTGATTTCGAGTCGATCTACTCTTCCATTTCTCCTATCTCTTTCACATAATCAGAACAGAACTCAAGGTAAGATGACGGCTAAGGTTCCTTTTGGATTTTAGGGTTTCCTCAGAATTTTCTGCAACTTTATAGGTATATATACATACACATATGTCTAGAGTTTTATTTACTTATTGGGCCTAACGGGCTGAATTAATCAATACTCTAAATGATCTTAATACACACCACATGAAAAGCGATCTTCATAGCCTCACTCTCTCTCTCAGCCATATTCTGAATCTGATTCCGTTCAAGTTGGAGATGGCTTAGGTCTTTCTATAACTCATACTGGTACTCTTATATTACTTGCATCAGGAAATTACAAGATGTGTTGTCTGTGCCAGACATCAAATGTAATTTAGTCTCAGTGTACAAACTCTGCAATACTAATAATATTTCTGTACACTTGTTCCCTGACTGTTTCTAGGTGAAGGAGCTCAGCTCGGGGGTCCCATTGCTCCAAGGCAAGACTAGGAACAAGCTCTACGAGTGGCCCACTACCCTACCTTTCACCTACATCGCCTCTTATCCCTTTTTCCTTACCTCAGCTGATTGGCATCATCGTCTAGGCCATCTCTCTAAATCTATTCTTAATTCAATTGTTTCAGTTTTCCCTTTACCTTGTTCTACACCATTCTCCTAAAACTATTCTTGCAATGATTGCTTTATAAATAAATCTCATAAGCTACCTTTTTCCACAAACACTATCACATCGAGAACTACTACAATATATTTTCACTGATGTATTGACCAATACAAATACTAGCTCATCCTAGTCGATCACTATACCCGCTATTCATGGTTCTACCCATTAAAACAAAAATCCGATGTCAAAGAAGTTGTCATACCTTTCAAATCCCTCGTCAAGAATCGCTTCAACACAACCATCAAAACGTTATATAGTGACAATGGAGGCAAATTCTTAGCAGTCCGCACCTTTCTCTCCACATCTGGCATTGCTCACCTTACCACTCCTCCTCATTCACCAGAGCACAACAGAGTCTCCGAACGCAAACATAGACATGTTGTTGAGATAGGTCTATCACTACTCATACGAGCCTCCATTCCGATGACTTACTAGACTTACACCATTACTACTACAGTATACCTAATCAACAAATTACCCTCTCCGGTAATTGGTATGGAGTCACCATACCAGAAGCTATTATGCGCTCAACCCAACTACAT
The DNA here is from genome assembly GCA_900406435.1 of Lepidium aucheri. Classification (NCBI taxonomy): domain Eukaryota; kingdom Viridiplantae; phylum Streptophyta; class Magnoliopsida; order Brassicales; family Brassicaceae; genus Lepidium; species Lepidium aucheri. Next base: position 35,450 of record OVBA01001031.1, on the reverse strand, counting down.
GAAACTGCGTACCTTTGCCTGCCTTTGCTATTCGTGGTTGCGCCCATACACCACCCACAAGCTAGATTCGAAGTCTACTCTTTGTGTCTTCCTTGGCTACTCACTCACACAGAGTGCCTATTTCTACTTCGATCCAGAAGTGGAAGAATGTAGTTGTCTCAACATGTGCTCTTCGATGAGACTACATACCCATTCCCAAAACTGTCTAACGAACCCACATCTGAAATTTTCAGAATCAAAACCCAGCTCATTCCCTTCACACCACCATCGCTTTGGCCCACCATACATCAAACATGTTCCCGTGTCTTCACCATCAGCAATTGGACCACCGCTCTCTGCTTCTCACCAAAATTGTGAATCTTCGTTGCCAATTTCTGAATCGAATCAGTCTTCGCCACAACAATTGGGTCAATCTGAACTCAAGGGCCAACTAATAAGACCCAACATCAAACAGACCCAACTCCATCAGCAACAGATCAGGCCACTACAAATCCAACACATGAGTCAAATTCAGAAGGTGCTCTGTCAGGCCAAAGCCCATTACCACCAGAAACAGCAATGCACAACTCAGAGACTTCATCATCATCTTTTTTATCACCACCAAGTGAACATCTGATGGTCACATACCGCAAAAATCAAATTGTGATGCCCAACCCAAAATACAACCTTACGGGAGCTCTACCACCAGAAGTTCCTCCTGAACCAAACACAAATCAACAGGCTCTGCATGATTGCAAATGGCATGGAGCCATGTGCTGTGAAGTAGATACTTTTGGCGCAAATCACACATTTGATCTCACCCGTCCCATATTAAACAAGAACTTAGTTGGCTGTCGCTGGCTGTACAAAAACAAATTCAACTCCGACGGGTCTCATGGTAGTTGCAGAGCACGCTTAGTGGCAAAAGGGTACAATCAAGAGCTTGGAAGAGACTACAAAGAAACCTTTAGTCCCGTCATCAAATTAACGACTCTATGTCTAGTTCTTGATGTTGCTGTAAGTCGCTCTTGGCCCATCAAACAAGTTGATGTAAACAATGCTTTCTCACAGGGAACTCTAACAGAGGAGATATATATGGAGCAACTTCCCGGTTTTGTTGATAGTGATCACCTAGATTTTGTCTGGAGATTAAGAAAAGCTATTTATGGTCTTAAACAAGTACCACGTGCCTGGTATACTAAATTGAAGAAGTTCCTCCTCTCTCTTGGATTCACCAACTTTCTTGTTGATCCATCACTATTTACACTAAAAACTGGTACAACTCTTCTATACCTTTTTGTGTATGCAGATGACATCTTAGTTACAGAAAACCCCACCAAAACTATTCGCCAAGTGCTCGATCACTACAGGAAAAATAGGTTTTCATAGCAAACCAGTATAGCATTTCCGGTCAAAGTGCTATCATTTTATCTTTGCTTTTTTAATAGCGTTGTATATTTTGAAGCGCTATAACAGTCTTCGGTATCAAATCCGCATAACACTTTTGTCATTCAACTACATTTTTAATAGCATACATGACTCTAAAGTGTTATCCAATGTATGGCGGAAAAATAAAACATCTTTCCCTCCAACACTTGGAAAATTTTTTATTCCCTAAAAAATTAGAAACTTTTAGGTTTTACTCTTCATCTCTTCGACTCTTCATCTCTTCGATTCTTTATCTCTCAAATCTCTGTTCCATCAGTTTCTTTGCAAAATTTTGTGAAAATCATCGATTTTGGAGTAATTGTTCAAACCCAGATTATCTTTCTCATCAATTTCACTTCTGATTCTTGTAATCTCCATCACTCGATTCTGAGAAATCTACTCGAAATTTTGATTTCTAAATCTCGTTCGATAAACAGAAATTGGTTGTACTTGGTTGCAATTCGTTAATATTGAAGGTGATAACTTTGTTTCCTTTTTAATATATCCATCTATTTGTCGATTTGAGAACATGCAAAATTACTGACGATTCATTATCTCTTTTTCAGTGGGGCTTCCCTTAGGCTTGTTTTCTTCACTAAAAGGTATTTTAAGTGTTTATGCTTTAATATGATTTGTATTTAACAAGATATCCTTATAGTTTGTTATGTGATTAATCCGTATATCATTTTTTCGTGATCTTTGTAGTTTGAAAGAATCAAGCAACAAAGTACCAGAAACTTTAAAGGTATCTTAAGTATTGAGATTACGTTCTGTCATAATTTGTTTGTGGTTTTGTGAAATTTGTTTGTGTGACTGTTTGGTAAATCTGTGTGTATATTTCGTTTGGAGCTCTGGATTTATTTTGGTAACATGGATAAGGCTTGGGTATGGTTACCAAGGTATGAATCTGTTTCTTTCATACATACGTTTGTATATATATGATAATGAGTTGATGTGCGGATGTTTAACTTGCACTTGATCTTTACTTGTAGGGCTAGTCTTGAGTATGAACAAGGAGCAACTAGTTTTGTTTATGATTCAAAAAAGAAAATGGGCAATCTCTCCCATATGTTCAGTCCTTTTACCGTCTGCCGCAATGTTTGCTATCAACCACTAGGGGTAGTGTTGGATCATCTGGTGATAAAGGGGATGGATCACAAGTATAAGAGGAATAAATGATGGAGAAGCATGGGGATATAAGGTCAGATAAGTGTAGTGAAGCATAAACATCTGAGCATGAGGCTTACAATTTGCTCAAGTCTGCTTTTTTAGCAAAGGAATCTACTGAAAGGTCTGAATGTCAAAAAGGAGATGAGTTTGAAGATGATGATCATGTAGAAGAATCTGAGTTCAAGAAAAAACTAGAAGATGCTGAAACTCCACTGTACTCGTCCTATCTCAAATGCACCATGGTTTCTGCAATCATGGGTCTTTACAGAATCAAGGTGAAGAGTGGAATGTCTAGAAAATTACTTCGATCAGCTCCTTATGCTAGTTTACGACATGCTTCCAGAGAGGAATGTCCTCCCAAAGTCGACTAATGAGATAAAGACATTTCTGATATTTTTGGTTTTGGTTATGAAACCATTCATGCCTGCAAGAATGATTGTGTTATTTATTAGAATAAATATGAGGATATGGTTGGTTTCCCAAGATGTAATGATTTGAGATGGGAAAAGACAAACACACTGGTGAGGAGAAGAATGTGATTCCAGCAATGGTGTTAAGGTATTTTCCTACCAAAGATAGATTCAAAAGAATGTTTAGATCAAAATGGTTGGATGAGGAGTTAACTTGGAATTTCTCAAATGCTAATGCAGATGGTACAATGAGGTATCCTGTTGACTCATTAACTTGAGTTCAGGTGAATGACAAGTGCCGGAGTTTCCAGCAGAAACGAGAAACCTTAGACTAGGAATCTCTATTGATGGGATGAATCCATTCTCAATACAGAACACGAAATACTGTACCTGGCTGGTGTTGTTAGTGAACTACAATATGGCTCAAACCAAGTGCATTAAAGCTGAGAATATTATGCTCACAATGCTTTTTCCTGGTCCAATTGCACCAAGCAATAACATTGATGTCTACCTGCAACCTTTGATAGATGATTTAAAAGATTTATGGAATGAAGGTATGGAAGTTTATGATGCTTATTCAAAGGATACATTTACTCTTAAAGCTATACTGTTATGGACAATTACTGACTATCCTGCTTTGGGAACATTGGCTGGATGCAAAATGAAGGGTAAACAAGCATGTAAAAACTGTGGGAAAGATACACCACAAAGGTTGCTAAAGTTCAGTAGAAAGTATGTGTATATGGGCAATCGGAAACGTCTTAGACCTTGTCATCCTTTCAAAAAGAAAAAAGTTTGGTTTGACAATACTATTGAGAGTGGGACTGCAAGCAAGATTCAAAGTGGAGGTCATATATTGGAGACTGAAAAACTTCAGAAATGATTTTGGCAAGTCTTTGGATAAGAAAACCAAGAGGAAAAGAATAAATATAACAAAAGATGAAGTGAATACACATTAAGACCATGATGAAAACTCTGATCTATGGAGGTGGAAAAACGGTCTGTCTTCTTTGACTTACCATATTGAAAGGTAAACATTTCTTATAGTGATTCATATTTTATATACTTAAGTCTGTGATATATTAATAACTACTTCTGTTACCTGTTGTAGGATCTGCCGGTGCGTTACAACATTGATGTGATGCATGTAGAGAAGAATGTTGGTGATGCTTTACTTTCTACACTGATGCATAATTGTAAGTACAAAGACGGACTCAGTGCACGTAAAGATTTAAAAGATATAGGCATTAGAAGACACTTACACACTGAGGTACGTGGACAGAAAACATATTTGCCTCCAGCTGCTTATTGGTTGTCTAGGGATGAAAAAAGAAGATTTAGTATGAGGTTGTCTAAATTTAGAGGGCCAGATGGTTATTGTGCCAATATTGCTAGTTGCCTAACAGTTGATCCACATATAATTGGTAATATGAAATCCTATGATCATCATGTACTAATACATAATCTGTTTCCTGTGGCATTGAGAGGCGTACTACCAAAAGGACCAAGAGTTGCAGTGAATCGTCTATGTAAGTACTTCAATAGATTGTGCCAGCGTGTTATAGATCCTGAGAAGTTGTTAACATGAGACTCTAAGGCTGTTGAAACTTTATGCTTGTTGGAAAGATACTTTCCTCTGTCACTCTTTGATATTATGTTCCACCTGCCTGTACACTTGGAAAGGGAAGCAAGATTAGGTGGACCAGTACATTTCCGGTGGATGTACCCTTTTGAGAGCTACTCTTTTGGTTGGTTACATATATTTATATTCTGTTTGAGTAGAATAAATATTTGACTAGAGTAACTGGTTGGCTGTACGTACATGAAAACATTGAAGTCATAAGTTAAAAAGTCATATGTTAAAATTTTTGCTAGACTAGAAGCATGCATGGCCGAGGGATACCTAGCTGGATAATACATTACCTTTTGCCTAGAGTTGCTTCATAACTCTGTATCTACTGAAGAAGCAGTCAACCTTAATGAAGATATTGGTTCAAATCATCTAGTACTTGAAGGTCGACCTCTGCAACATGCAACAAAGATTACCCTAAGAGACAAGGAATGAGACATAGCTCACCGATATGTTCTATGAACACAGCAGTTATGGAGCCATATATTCAAGAAGTGCAATTTATTACTATATATATTTACATATATATATATATATATATATATAGTGTATTATATCTAACTTATACCTTACTAGGTTGCATTGAGAAGAACTCCAGACTACAAATTTGAGATGTGCTAGAAATGAAACCCTTTTATGGAAATATCACAATAAGAGATTTGCAAAGTGGATAAGGCAAAAGGTATGATGTTTTTGTTTAAATACTTATAAATTTTGCGTGTAATGTATTTTGCAATTTGTTCTTATAAGGTACAATTGTATTTTGCACATGTTCTTATAAGGTACTAACTAATTCAAAAGATCATTCTACAAGAATGAGATGGCTTGCTTTTGGACATAGAAATGTTGCGCAATCATATAAGGAATATGTTGTTAATGGACATCGTTTCGATATAGAAGATGTTAAACAGAAAACAAAAAATAGTGGAGTCGCATATGAAGCATTCTCTATGTGTAGGTCTAATGCTCGAGACTCAAGATACATGGCAGACATAGTTTCATTTTATGGTGTGATACAGGAGATTGTTTTGTTGGATTACCACATGTTCCAGGTTCCATTATTTAAGTGTACTTGGGCAAATATAGGAAATGGAATTAAAGAGGAAGATGGATTTACACTGGTGAACCTCCATATGAACCAGTCATCATATCTACAGGATTCATATATCCTCGCATCACAAGCTAAACAGGTTTTCTACTCAAGAGAAGATGAGGATTCTCCTTGGTATGTAGTTATGAGGGCGCCACCTAGGGGATATCATGACTTAGAAACTGAAGAGGAATGCACATTTGTATCTACATCATCTCAAGATTTTGAAGATTTAGGAAATCAGTCAGATGAGGACGAGAATTTTTGTATTAGAGATGATTGTGAAGGAGTCTTGGTCATGGAATAGTTACATTCAGTTGTGTTATTTACACTTTCTGTTGTGTTTCAGGTGAGAAATGAAGCCATTCTTTGGTAAACGTAGAAGTAAGCGTCAAGCAGGTATAGAAGTCACTCCTATTGTAGAAATAAAGAAGAAGAAGAGTAGGAAGCAAATCGAGAAGGAAAAAGAAGCTGCTGAGTTTGCACCTGGAGATTGTGACAACGCTGAAATTCATGAAGAAGCTGCTAAGTTTATAAAAACTACTTTTGAAGATAATAACTAACGACCTGGGGATATAATTGGAGATGGCAATAGTGTTGCTGATGAGGTTCAGGTAACAAATCAGAACCAACATACTAATGAAGAGTTCAGTGTGCCTCCTCCCTCTGCACGTGTTTCCGATTCAACTCAAGAGGCGCATACTCAAGAGTCAGAGACATAGAAGAAGCATACAAGAGGACCAACAAAGATGCGGAAAGTAGCCAAACACCCGGACGACAAGGTGGAAGTTGAGTTCACGGGTGTAGGTGAACCCTTGGGTCTTGGATCAGTCACATTTTCCTTATTTCTTGGACCTCTTGTACGAAAGCACATACCAGTAATACTTGAGGATTGGAGACATTTGGATGAAGAGACCAGAGATGTAATGTGGGAGGATGTTCTAGTAACTTCAGATAATGACAACTATGTAAAAAAGACTATCTATTTGTGAATTTGTTGTTGATATAAACAATTTATTTGTAGGGGAGGTTCATTTTGACAGACGACTGGCAAAAATACTCTGTTTTTAGGCAGCTGGATTGTTTGTGGAGGGCCTCTAAATCTAGGCTGACTACTCAAATCCGGACTACCAATTCTAAGGAACATTTTAATGACCTAAAACCGTGTAACATTCCATCTACAACAGTTTCGAACAACTGGGTCAAGTGTAGAACAAATTCAGAATTCAAGGTAATTATATATGTGAGTTAGCTCAATGTTCATTTCTGTTTTGTGTGAATAGTTAAATATGGTAATTATATATGTGAATTAGCTCAATGCTCTTTTCTGTTTTGCATAGGTAAGAAGTGACAGATTCAGACAACTGAGGAAGGCTCAGATTCCTCATACCACAAGTCGTAAAGGAATGGTTCGCCTAGCTTATGAGATGGTATGTATATGATGTTAGATTCATCTATACCGTAGAAACATAAAATGGACCAAATATTTTGTGTTGCAGAAGAAAAAAAAGGTCAGATCCTAGTAAAGAGAGTAGATGTAAGGTGCGGTAGCAGGGCACACACATGCTCATGGAATACCCGTGAGCAAAGAATTTGTAGAAACAATTGTAACTACCTCTGTTTCATGCTTACACAGGTCTTGTTCTTTTATTTCTAATTGTATTGTAACCATTTTCATTTTAAATATGTTAGGAAAAGATAAAGATAAAATCGATTGATAGTGAAATGGAGTCCACAGCAACCGCCAATGTTAGAGACGATGCTGTCAGCCAAGTATTAGGAAGAGACAAACCTGGAAGACTAAGAGGGATGGGCAGAAGATTTACTTATACAAAGTTATCATACCTACAAGCTAGAGATTCACATGTTTAAAAACTAGAAGCAACCCAAGCAGAGTTGCTCAACCATATTAAAGACCATAGACTTGCTGTACACGACTTAGCTAGAAAGAAAGTAAATGCGTTTCATGTGTTGTAACATTTGTTGTTTTTCATTATTTTTCTTCATTCAGTTGTTAACAAATTGTTGTTTCTATAAAACTTGTTAGAGAGAAAGTGTTGAGGTTTCTAAGTCTGAAGTAAGCAATGCTGGCAAGATAGGTGTTAGATGTCAGCTATTAGACTGGTGCAACGTGATAACGTTATTGGCAGTGAAGGGGAGTTTTGTGCCTCTAATCATATGTACAAAATTGGTGAAATTCCACTAGGACTAAACGTTGTTGCTGTTTTTGGTTTAAGTCTGTAACACACCCACTAGCATACATATGGAGGCCCACCGCAACCATGCGACCACTTGGAGATGCTATAGGAACCAACATTGCATGGCCAGCTGATAAGGTGATTTTAGACAATGATATCGAGTCACCTGCCATTAAACTTGATGCATCCTCAGTAAGTATTGACACCTAGTATTAGAATTGAACACATTTGCCAATCATCAATGATTAATATGTTGTTTTTTGGTAATTACTTAGGCTGAAATGTCTGCTGCTGGAAGGGTTTACATTTATGATTGGAATGTGGATGATGAGATTATTGGTGAGGGCATATTGTGTTCAAGTTACCCAACAGACTTGATTAACAATGTGCCTCCAGGGCCAAATGCTGTTATTCTGAAGTTGCCAGAGTTAGTAAAAAGACTATTTTTCTGTGGAGACCAAGTGCTGAAAACTCAGTTTTGGGCGATGCCCAAATCAAGGACATCGCATGGCCAATTGACAAGATAGAGTCAGTGGTTTATGAGAAAGTACTTGCGGTAAATTTCTTGTCCTCTTAAGTTTGTGTTCAAAGTAATGATGTGGAATGATTTAGTAATATGTGTTTTTCATTCTGATTTGTAGAGTGCAAGTAACAATACCGGTAGTAGCAAAGTAGGGAAACAAAAATGCTTGTTCTTAGACTATCATGGTTCCGGAGAAAGGGTTGTACAAGACTGAGTCTCTTCAACAGATCCAGCAAATAAGGTGCATTTTGTCCCTCTCGGTCCCAATACTAGCAAATTTTGGGTTGAAGTCTCGAAGATTGATAACGCAAAAGTGTGGAAGCCAAATACTAAAATTGAATTCATCTCTGATGCAGTGGGGACAACCGTAGCATGGCCAAATGACAAAATAATAATGCTCTGAGATGTTTGTGTCATGTTTGTAATATTGTAGTATGTTAAGCAATCGGTATATATGCTAAATAGTGTGTTTAAGGTACTTGTACTTAGGATTATGATGTTGTCATGTTTGTAATATTGTAGTATGTTAATTTGTTCGAACCAAACAGATTTCCATCTATTAGAATCAATATTTTTATCCATTGTTATTAATAGAAATAAATATTTATTAAATACATAGAATATTATATAAAAATAATAATATATATTAAAGTGATTTTTAAGTTTTAAAACTTAGAAATCATATATTAGGAGTTTAGATTTTAGGAATTAGCGTTGTAATTACAAAATGTTGTAATTGTAACTACAATTCATAAAGAATTAAATTGAAATATTTTTGATAACATTCCAACATTTATATGGTATTAAACTTAAAATCTTTTGTAATTCTTATTTAGAATGATTAGAACTTAGATATTAGAATTTTGGTTTTAGGGATTAGGATTTATGTTTAAGAGTGCAATCATAATTTGAAAAAGAATAAAATTCAAATAGGTTTTCAATAACTATATATCATTTATAAGGTAATTCATATTGAGAAGGCTTACAACTTATAGAATAGAGTTTGGTTGTAGGCTTTAGGATTTAAATTTAAGGTTACAATTAAAATATATTAGAATTGTAACCATAATGGTTTGAAACTAAAAGTTCAATATTGGAATTTTATATATCATAGCATGTTATATATTAATGATTAAAATAGTAATATATTTTTCATATATTGAAAGTTTATATTTTATGGTTTACGGTAAAAGAGTTTAGGGTTTAGGGTTTAGGGTTGGTAAAAGATTAAATTTGTTTTAAATTTTTTAATGATCATTGTTGGAAGTCGATCCGAGATCGTACTTCGGTCCACTGAAAATAATGGGTCGAATATAAAAGAACAACCTGGTTGCAAACACTAAGTCTTCAACTCGGATAAGATATTCAACTCGTCAAAATGTCTCATCTCGTCAGGTTCCATGAACCTAAAGAGAAGTCCGATGACACATCAACAAACTATAAATGAATGTTTTCCTGTTCCAACATGAAAAACTTCCACAAATCTAGCATGAATCTTAACAGATTCAGTCTTATAAACAAGATTTGTAAATCTTCTTTTATTTTATACACATGTAACCACCTCTATAAACTATAAATAGAGGCACAATCCTTTGAAAAAGGGATCCGCTTTTTGGCATAAAAAGTCTAATAAGAATATCAATTCGGCAATCATCTCTTCTTGTTCTTAGTTAACTAGCTCTTGCTCCTAATCAAATCCACAAGTGTCCTTGCCCATTCTCTCTCACTCTGTTAATGAAGAACCACCGTTTTAGTATTCGTTGTGCTATGACTGGTTCCAACAGTTGGCGCCGTCTGTGGGAAAGATATCAAAGAACATCTTCACAAAAGCAAGAGAAAATTCTGAGAATTGGAAGATAGTTCACGGAGGAATCACCATCAGCTCACCAGAAAGGAGGGAACCTCTCCCTCAGGAACACCTCTATCTAACGAATGGATCAACCCTGAATTTAACTCGAACTCAGAAAGAGAACCAACAAGAGACTCGGGAAGATACTGGTCTTCCACCACCACCACCAGGATCACGAACACTCGGAACTTTAGTGCAAAACCTGATCGTACAGCAAGAAGCTTCCGACCAAAGAAACACCGGAATGAATACTACGGGTTCCACAAGAAAGTAGGTCATTCGACTGCGAAGTGCAAACAACTGCAAGAATTCCTTGCTGAGAAGTTCAGTAAAAGCGAGTTGGAGGTTTCAGAAGAAGAAACTCAGAGGTAGAAAGCGCAGAAGCAGAAATAAGCTGAGCAACGAGAGACTGCTTTCAAGTCAGAAAATCCGAAGGCCAATACCTCAGAAGTAACTAAGCGGTAAAAGCTAGAAGGAGACAATGATGGATCTGACTATCCACAAGTTGTTGTCTTTGTAATCATGGGTGAATTACAATTTGTGACGACACTATTCGTTCAATCAAGAAATACGAACGAAAGGTAGTCTCCTCAATCAACTAGGAGCCCATCAAGGACTGCATGCACATCATGGATTTGGTGATCACTTTCACCACTGAAGACATCAAAGGAGTCAGCTTCCCGCATAATGACCGCATAGTCATCAAACTCCGAGTTGCCGATTGCGATGTTTCATGAATTCTAATCGATACTGGGAGTTCAGTAGATCTTATATTTAAAGAAACTATAGATAAGATAGCACTATCATATGTTCAGCTTAAACCCGTGGACATGACCTTGACCGCATTCGATGGAAGCACAATCAATGTGATCAGAACGATGAAGCTAGTAGTCCGAGTTGCTAAAATTACGAGATGGATCAAGCTACTCGTTGTAGATAAACCCCCAATCAACAACATGATCCTAGGAACACCTTGGATACATACGATGAAAGCTGTGCCCTCAAGCTATCATCAATGTGTTAAAATCCCGACAAATGAAGGAGTCTATATACTCAAAGGAGATCAGAAGATGGCTAGAACTTGCTTCATCGCCAAGTTGAAGTTAAGGAACAAATCATGCATGATCGCCACACTAATAGGAAGCAACATACTAACCGAACCACCTGCTCCCAAGAAGCCAAACCAATCAACTGTTGAACTCGTCAACATTGATTTGACCAATCTGACAAAATGTGTAAGCATTGGCATCAACGTGAACAAGCCAAGCAAGGAGAAACTGACAAGTCTCCTTGAAGAGAATGTGACAACATTCGCATGGGCACCAAGTGATATCCTTGGAATCAACCCGACAATCACAAGTCATAGGCTAAATGTCGATCTGACATATAAGTCAATTAAACAAAAGAGAAGAAAGCTTGGGTCAGAAAGAACAAAGGACGTGATCGAAGAAGTCAAAAACATGATTGAAATCGGATCAATCACCGAAGTTCAATATCCTGAATGGATAGCAATGCAGTAGTCGTTTCAAAAAAGAATGGAAAATGGCGAGTCTGCATAGACTTTACTCATCTCAATAAAGCTTGTCCTTACCCATTGCCAAATATCGACCGAATTGTTGAAGCGACAGGTAGGAACAAAATTCTTTTGTTTATGGATGCTTTCTTGGGATATAACCACATTCGGATGCACCCGGACGATATGGAGAAGAATTCATTCATCATGGAATGAGGCACTTATTGTTACAAGGTAATGCCGTTTGGACTGAAGAACGCAGTAGCTACCTACTAGCGCCTCATGAACAAAAGTTTGCCAACCAACTCGGGCAAACAATAGAAGTATATATTGACGACATGTTAGTCAAGTCGTTAAAAGCAGAAGATCATGTCAATCATTTAGCTTGTTGTTTCAAAACTCTGAATGAATACCAGATGAAGCTCAACCCAGCAAAAGGCACTTTTGGAGTTACATCAGGAGAATTCCTCGAATACATAGTCACTCAAAGAGAAATTGAAGCTAATCCGAAACAGGTCACGACAATTCAAGAGTTGCTTTCTCCGAAGAATAAATAAGAAGTGCTAAGACTAACGGGCTGAATAGCCGCCCTGAACCGCTTCATATCACGCTCAACCGACAAATGTCTTTCATTCTACAACTTGTTGCGTGGAAACAAAGAGTTAAGTGGGATGAAAGCTACGAAAAGGCTTTCTCCGATTTGAAAAAGTACCATTCAACACTGCCAAAACTCGCCAAACCAGAGAACGGAGAACAACTGTATTTATACATTGCAGTTTCTACCTCGACTGTAAGTAGTGTACTATTTCGAGATGATAGAGGAACTCAATATCCGATCTTCTATATCAGCAAGTTATTGGATGGAACTGAGTCCTGATATTCAACCACAGAGAAGCTTGCACAAGCGGTAGTTACGTCAGCAAGGAAGCATACCATCATAGTTTTAACAAATAATCCACTGGGGACAATACTGCACACTCCACAGGACGATTGACGACGTGGGCAGTCGAGTTAAGCGAGTAAGACATCGAGTTTAAAGAACATACAAGTGCAAAGTCACAAGTCTTAGCCGACTTCATAATCGAGCTATCTCCGGATCTAGAACCTCTAGACTTGGCAAAGGATCGAACATGGAAGATATATGTGGATGGATATTCATCACAACATGGCTCAGGAGTAGGCATCCGACTAGATAGCCCTACGGGAGAAATCCTAGAACAATCGTTCTGACTTGCATTCCCAACTTCAAATAATGAAGCAAGGTATAAGGCCTTAGTTGCGGGAATAAAACTGGTTAAGGAAGTCGGAGCTACTGACATCGATTGCTATTCCAACTCCCAACTGGTTGTTAACCAAGTAAACAGAGGTTATGACACGAAGAATGATCGAATGGAAGCTTACCTTCACGTAGTAAAAGAGCTGACCAAGGAATTGAAGTTTAAGATCAACAAAATCTCAAGGTCCGAGAACACATGTGCTGACACCCTAGCTGCTCTTGCATCTACAACAGATCTCGTCCAAAGGCGAATTATCCCAGTGGAAAGCATAGGTAGACCAAGCATATGCCTACCAAAGGGAGATCTAGAACTCGTCTTCGCTATAGACAAAGTCCAAGAAGAATCTAATTCCAAGATGGCAGACGCCAAACATAACAACAAACAAAAGACGGATTAGCAAGATGAAATCCTTGCTTACATCCTGCACGGCGAAACACTAGAAGACAGATGGGCAGCACGCCAATTGAAAGCCAAATGTGCTTTCTATACACAAGTCAGTGAAAAACCTTACCAAAGAAGTACAAACAGAGTACTACTCACTTGCGTTCGCGGAAACAAAGTCGATGAGATCATCAAAAAGACACATGATGGAGCAGGAGGAATCAAAAACAGAGGAAGAACACTCGTTCAAAAGATCAGAACACTAGGCTACTATTGGTCGACTAAGACAAAGGATTGCGCCGAATACACCGCTAAGTGTGACAAGTGCCAAAGATACGGGCACATTATTCACGTTGTAATCAAGGAGTTAACATCAGCAATAATGCCTTATCCATTCATACGATGGGCAATGGATATATTCAGACCATTACCATTATCACGTCAAAAAAAGTTCATGCTCGTTATGACCGAGTACTTCTCAAAATGGGTTGAAGTAGAAGCTTACTCTCAGATCAAGAATAAAAATGTAATCAAATTCGTGTGAAAAATATCATTTGCCACCATGGCCTTCTATACAAAATCGTAACTGATAACGGATCTCAATTTATTTTTGGCAAAATTCACCAACTTTTGCGCCAGATGGAATACCTGAGTAAGCAAATTAACGCCACAAAACCCACATGGAAACGGCCAGGCCGAGGCCACAAACAAACATATCCTCGATGGTCTAAAGAAGCGACTCTCTGAAAAGAAGAGAAGTTAGAGCGTATTATGGTCACATCAGACCACACCTCAGCGATCAACCAGACAAACTCCATTCTCTCTTTCTCAAGGAATAGAGGCAATGGCTCCAGCCGAGATAGATGTGCCAACTCTACGGTGTGAACGTCTTTCTGAGAATGAAGACACTAACAACAATGCTATGGAAAATAGTATTGCTGACTTAGAAGAAGAACTCGACGAGGCACTTCTTTGAGTACAAAAATATCAACAACAAGAAAGTACGTGGGCGACAATTTGCTGTCAGAGATCTTGTACTTTGAAAAGTGATCAAGAACACGGCCGAACTCAGTGCTGGGAAACTCGGTGGAAATTGGGAAGGGCCATCCATTATCTTTGAAGTCATAAAGCCAGGAGTTTACAAAATCGCTAGCATGGAAGGAATACAAATTCCTCAAAGTTGAAACTCCATCAACTTAAAGCGATACTACTACTAAAACCTCTCCATCTTGGCGAATTAGATGCGTCACTTAACACATCTCTATCTACTTAATTAATTATGTAATGAGAACTACGTCTTGGCTTGATCCCTTCGTGGTACTGATAACAAGGTTTTTATATCCTAGAAATCCAATCATATAAGCATAGGGTAAGTACGTGGGATTGTCGAGCCAATACTCAGAAATTGTTTGTAATCAATCTATATACTACTAATTCCTAGTTCAAGCAACCTATCAATCTATCACAAAGATAGGCCGTGATTTCAACAAGCTTGTAATCTAGCTAATAGGAAAAAATAGACTAGAGGACAAAATAAAAACAGAATCTAACAATCCAAAACAGAGAATTGCATCAAAAACAGAGTAATAGAATGGCAATAGATGAAATTAAGGTTTAAAGCATAGATCTAAAGGATAGGGAGGGTTTGATCGACGGTAAACTCGCCGATCTGACCTCACCGAGCTAAATAGAGCGATCCAGAGACCATGACAAGCCTAGATCAACCCATTCTCATGGTGAAGATCTCTAACTAATCCGGTTAACCCATTACGGCGCTAGCCACGATCATACAAAATCAGAAGGTTAAAGTTCAGCCCAATACATCTAATAGTCGACCCACATACTAGATCTCTCCTTGGTGGATCAAACCATCACTCACATGGCACTTGGTCTCTGATTCCTTCGGTGCTAGCCTTAGGTCACGACCCAAATTAGATCTCACTTGATCAGGGAGAAGTCAGCGTGAAGCATAGCCATGTGAGATGAGATTGGGGTTAGATCATTGTTCGCTCAACGAGTGAATCGATGGATTCACCTCCGATCTCCCTATCCTCGAGATCCACAAGGATCTACTCGCACCTCATCAGTTGAGAGCGGAGGATCAAGGGAGATTTCATTTGCATAAACATGAAGAACACAAAAGTAAAGAGCGGAAAGTAAAGATGAAGATCAAAATAAATTCATTCCATTAAAACTTAAGCATAAACATCAAAGTACCTTAACAAGCATAAAAGAAAGCAACAACGAAAATAGAGAGAGTTTTTCAGCCAAACATCTGATATAAATGACAAGATAGTGATTAAGGGGTATTTATAAGGTTAATTACATAACCCCAATGGTCAAACCGACCTAAGTCGGTCAACAAGAAATCTTGNTTGGACACCGAGGAGTGGTTCTGGTCTTCGCCCTCGGGAGTTGAGGCTGAGTGAATGGTCTGAGTGTAATGGATTTGTCTTCCCTTGAAGTAGATAGGTTGAGGCTAGTGACTGAGGCATCTTTTCCTGAGTGTTCTGAGCAGTCCTCGCCCTGCGATCCACGAGGCAGTGATCCGAGTTTGCATGACTTCTTTCGCCTAGCAGCTGATCCATTTATCCTTAGCTCCATTTTTAGCTCCTTTTTGCTCCTTTACCTAGAATAAACTCCAAACTCCAAATGCAAATGCAAAGAAAGCAAAACAACCCTAAAAAGACCTAAGTGATGGGAAAATATATCTAAACGGATGCAAAACTACCTAAAACAAAATTCTAAAACCACTAAAAATCACACACATCAGCTCTTCCAAACTTAAATCTTGCTTGGCCTCAAGCAAGTGCAATGACTTAAGGTGGAAAAGCTGCACACACAAAGTGGGGACATCTTGTCTAACAAACAACTTGTTTA
Organism: Lepidium aucheri; assembly: GCA_900406435.1. Classification (NCBI taxonomy): domain Eukaryota; kingdom Viridiplantae; phylum Streptophyta; class Magnoliopsida; order Brassicales; family Brassicaceae; genus Lepidium; species Lepidium aucheri. The sequence goes on along the minus strand of OVBA01001031.1, from coordinate 19,122 downwards.
AGCCAAACCGTAATCCACATATGGGCTCAATCATTTTGGAAATTGCAATGTAATCATCCTTAAACATAGCATACAACATATGGATTCCTATCACCTAAGCTGGTCTCTAAAGGTACAAGTCTAATTCCTTATTTCTTTTTGGTGCGGTCCTCAAAAGAGACTAGAGATCAACAAGTACATGTTTTGACTTCCCTGAGCTTAGCATGATCATTTTTCAACTTAAATGGTTCCCTCTCATTAAAATTTTGCTGCCCGATTATTCATTATTTCTTTTCTTTTTCTTTTTTCTTTTTTCTTTTCTTTTTATGTGCCCTTTTGGCTTTTCCGAAGTTGGCTTACACAAACATGAAAAGCTACGGGTTTACACATCTTCCCAAGTTGCTCCATCAACCCGCATATGGAGTAAGTTAGCGGATATAAACAGACATGAAAGGCTGCGGGTTTACACATCCTTCCAGCCGCTTTGCCTTTACGACTTACTCGGTTTAAGTTCTTTGCGGGCAGCTTAATTTTCCACCTAACTTTTGAGAGGGTTTTACCAAGCACACACTTTTCGTATCATGCTAAACAAAGAGAAGGAAGATATTGATGCATCTCTAGGCCCTAAGTTGGAAGTTTAAGTTCAGTTTTAGAAAGAATAAAACTAGAACTACTCAAAACACAACCCAAGCAAAGTTCACCAAGGGGATGATCCGCCCAAAAATTTACCAATCAAGAGCATTCACAATGGTTACTTAGCTTAACTTATCAAGATTTGCCTATCATCAAGATCATTCCCACCTAACAAGTTCGGATGCATGAATCCTAACTGAATGCAACACTAAGACAATTCTAAGTGAATGCAACTACATGAACACTCTATTTTTTAGGTTTCATTTTCAAAAAATTTCAAATTTTTATAGTTTTTCTATGCCTTAAGTGCCATGAAATGCAACAAGCAAATGCACAAAGAAAAATCTAAATGGATTTTCGTGACCTAAACGAATGCATGCAAAATAGAAAATAAGATCACAAGAAACATTGTGAGAGTACTCTAGACCCCTCCCCCAAACTTAAATCACACAGTCCCTTGTGTGTATAGAAGTCGGAGAGAGTTGTCTAGACAAACAAAAACTAAAATCAACTAAAAGTAAAAATGTATGTACAAAAAGTTGGAGTTTGGTACCTAGAAGTCGAACAAATGAGCAGTCGAGGCATTCATGTCCTCGAGAGTGTAGTTTTGAGGGTCTTGGTACCCTCTTGGAGCTATCCCTTCACATGGTGCAATGTGCTGCTGCCAGTCTGCGTACTCCTTGCGGTCATGGTCGGCGAGGGATGCATGCGAGGGACCTTCCTGAGGCGTTTTCTCTTGGTGTTTCTGGCCCTTTTTCCCGGATCTCTTGTAAACTCGCGTCGTATCCAGTGATTGGCGTCGCGGTTGCTCTGCTTGCTCTTTGTGCCGGCTCGGATTTGCTGAAGTTGAGTGCCTCCTCGCCGGTGGTGGCGAGTCATATGTGCGAGGTTGAGGCTCTATTCTTCTGAGTTAGGACTCCAATTCATCAATCTTTGCCCACATTCTCTTGCGTTCGTCCAGCCATTCCTCCTTTTCCTTTGTCATGCCCTTCACCTTCTTGAGCAGCCACTTCCCCAACTTCTAGAGCTTTCCAATCCACTTGTGGGCTTCCTTGCTCGCTGTCCCTTGGTTCTTCTCAGCGAAATCCTCGAAAAAGTATGATTCAGGGTCTACTTCTTCCTCGTTTACCTCTTCCTCTTCCTGCTGAGCTTGCTGTCCTCGCTGGTGTTCGCCGAGTAGAGCTTTGAGGGGTGGAGTGAAAGTGACATTCTCGATAGTGTTAAGTCTGATGAATGTTGGGCAGGGGAGAAGTATTATGGCGTCCTGCTTTTCTAGGTGATCGAACTTGTACACTGCTCGTCCTTCAACTTCACCTTTGGCAATGAGGCCCGCTACTTGAAGATAACGAATGTCCATGAATTGGGGTGGAACCCAATTATGGTTTTCAGTGTTCAATGGTACCCCCTTGGCTTCAAGTATCCGAGCAATTGGTTTCTCGGATTTCCTCCCCGTTTGTGTCACGGCTCATACTCGGTATGTGGTGAGGTGTTTTGCCAACACAAACGACATTTCGGAGTTCCCTTCATCCCCATTAATGTGCATACCACGTGGAGTAGTACCAACAATCTCCTTCATTGCCATATCCATCATGTGCATCTTCCCAAGGTTGATTGGCGAGGTGGAGGGTCTAGCAAAGATCACGTTGGCTATTGCTCTCCTCGCGTAGTTGATAGCTGGGTTGCGGATCCTACTTCCTTTGCTTCGGGATGAATCATAGTCCTTAACTCCTATCAGCATATTCCAAACCTTATTGGTATCATTTTCTCCAATATCCGGATGTGCTGCCTCTCCAAAATGAAACCCAAAAAGTTTGGTCTAACTCCCTCAACGTCACCGCGTATAGTTTGTCATACACGGTGAACGATATGTACCCAGGTCCATTCTTCTTGATCTTGGACTTGTCCGTCTTAGCATAGACCAAGAGGTCTATGGTGGCGAGGAATTGTAATGTCTCTTCAATATAAGAACTCGCCATATTGTACATACAAACTTTCACGCCAAGCGAGCTAAACACCCTATCTACTTCCTCAGTGATTCCCAATTCCCTCATGGTTCCAGAATGGGGAAAATATGTACCTTTGACTCTCATGGCCTTCAAAGCCGGATATGCCTTCTCGGATTCATCATCCTCCTTTGTAGACTTCTTCTTTTTCTCTTTCTCACGCTCTTCGTAGGCTTTCTTCGCTTCTTTCTACGAGTAGCCGCTCTTCTCTAGGTCCTCAATGACTCGGCGATACCTCGTGTTCCGCCCTTTCTTCTCAGTTTTGGTTTCTATTGCCTCCTCGTCTTCGCACTCGACCTCCATCGGCGAGGGCTGAGCATACTGGCTGTCCTCGTCACTGTCCTTAGTGCTTGAGGACGAGGCTATCTGTTTCCCCTTCCTCTTCTATTGAGCTGAGCCCCCTTCTCCGTGTTCGTACTTCCAGTCCATTGGCTCAGTCGCTGATCTCCTTGCCGATTCCTTGATCATAATCTCAATTCTTGTCTGAACACCTGGCTCCTCATCGTCCGATTGGACGAGGAACCGGCGAGGTCTATTGTCAGGGAGAGATCAGCATGAAGCCTAGCCAGTTGAGAAGAGATCAGGGTTATATCATTGTTCACTGGGCGAGTGAATCGGTGGATTCTCCTCCGATCTCCCTATCCTCGAGATCCACAAGGATCTACTCGCACCTCATGAGCTGAGAGCGGAGGATCAAGGGAGATTTTATTTGCATAAACATGAAGAACATAAAAGTAAAGAGCAGAAAGTAAAGTTGAAGATCAAAGTAAATTCATTCCATTAAAACTTAAGCATAAACATCAAAGTACCTTAACAAGCATAAAATAAAGCAACAACAAAAATAGAGAGAGTTTTTCAACTAAACATCAGATATAAATGATAAGATAGTGATTAAGGGGTATTTATAGGGTTAATTGCATAACCCTAATGGTCAGACCGACGTAAGTTGGTCAACCAGAAATCTTACCCTCGGAGTCCTTGCGCGAGCTTGGCCACCGAGGAGTGGTTCTGGTCTTCGCCCTCGGGAGTTGAGGCTGAGTGAATGGTCTAAGTGTAATGAATTTGTCTTCCCTCGCAGCAGATATGTTGAGACTAGTGACTGAGGCATCTTTTCCTGAGCGTTCCGAGCAGTCCTCGCCCTGTGATCCACGAGGCAGCGGTCCGAGTTTGCATGACTTCTTTCGCCTAGCAGCTGATCCATTTATCCTTAGCTCCATTTTTAGCTCTTTTTTGGTCTTTTACCTAGAATAAATTATAAACTCCAAATGCAAATGCAAAGAAACCAAAACAACCCTAAAAAGACCTAAGTGATCGGAAAATCTATCTAAACGGATGCAAAACTACCTAAAACAAGACTCTAAAACCATCAAAAATCACACACATCAGGTATGTAGGTAGCTTTTGGGTCCAGCTAGAACTCAATAAATTTTTTTATTTGTCCCAACTCGGCAACTAACAAAAAAGAAAAAGAAAAGAATAGGCTACAACCCTATATCTTCGCAAGTCGCAAGCTGAGATAAATACTCACAAATATAAAACATAATTTACTTATAAGCCGAGTCTTAAAATCTCGCCATGCCCAACCTCGAAAAACTTATTCAAATCATAGAAACTTCACCGAGTCTAAACCTCGAGAATCTCCGACTAAGGCCTAGTCCTTATTGAAAATGTCGAGTTCTCAACTCGCCGAGCCTAATCTCAAAAATTTTAAAATCAATGTGTCTAAGTCTCAAAAATGTTTGACTACAACCTAGTCATTACCTTTAAAATCGAGTTCTAAGCTCACCGAACTCAACCTCGGGAAACTTATACAATACTTGACTGTTACGAGACTAACCTCTCATAACACTGAGAGGAATCTAATTCTCGCAGAAAAGACAAAGCCTAAAGCTTTGTTTAAACCCTTCGAGATGGAAATCTCATCAGATGATGGAATAAAGTTCCGTACGGATTTACAAGATTAGTTCTCAACAAAAAGACAAAGCATAGTTTTGTATAGGTTTACGAGATTAAAATCTCACTTAAAAAAGCAAAACAACGCATTTTACAGATTTGCCGAGATTAAAATCTCACTTAAAAGACAAAGAAAACGATTAAAACTTCACTTAATGACAAAGCACATCTTTGTACAGAATTACGAGATGAAAGTCTCAAACAAAGTCAGAACATGAATTCTAAACAGATAATCAGAAATTCTTTAGACCAAGTTTTACGAATATTTTTTTCGAATCTGAACTTCTTAAAACTCAAACTTAGTCCTAAAATCTCAGATTTAAAGTTCCATAACAGAAATTTCTCTTCCTATGAAACGAGATCAAACTCTCTAAACGCAGGAAGAAACTCGTCTAAATGCGCAAAAAACAAAAAAATGATCTTGGGAACCAGAATTCGTAAAATGACGAGTCAATGAGTTAAGCAATTATTTCATTCATGATCAAATATCAAATTTATTTTCATTTACACATGAAAAATAGTCACAAAAAGCACCGAGTACAAAAAGTATGTGCAACTCCTAAAGAAAGCCAAGCGGCGATTACAAAAGAAGACTACGACAAAGCGTGGAGAAATTATGGTGCTTCTGGGAGTCTACTTTCACCAGCATTAGAGGCTTCTCCAACTTCAAAAATGGACACAACCAAGTCCCCCAGAACCAGCGGCGTCAAGCTCTTTTTATCGACGAGTTCCTTGAACTCATTCACCTTGGCAGCCATCAAGTCGGTGACTATAGGAGGGATGTCGATTCCACGGTTAAAAAGCAATTGAAGAGCATTTGTCGATCCAATAAACTAAGCATACGACAAATAGGTCTCGAGGTTCCTGTCAAGATCACTGCACCGAGCAGCAATTTGGCCAAAACGGTCGGACTGATGTTCACGAAGAACCTCGAAGATTCTCAAGTTTTTAAGAGTTCATGCCTCGCGGAGTGAAGAATCAAAGTTCCCCTTCATCAAATCCAACTCGGCTCGCAACCTCAACACCTTGTCATTAGCCTTCTTGGCAGACAAGAATCAAAGTTCCCCCTCATCAAATCCAACTCTGGCAGAGTCACATTTTGAGCTACCAACTTGAGGACCTTTTTGTGCTCTCGTCTCAACTCGTCTTTGATAAGAGCAAGTTCTTCCTTGGTGGCAAAAAGTTCAGGTTGTAGTTCCACCACTTCAAGGTAGTCCTCAGCAACTCGGGAAGGCGTACCCCTACCTCTTCCACGAGAAGTACCCGCGGAACCACTCCTACCGCCTCTCCTTGGAGAGCCAATCCTCAGCGCGCGTCAGTCCTTGCCTTCTTCGTAGGTCGCGAATCCCCACGACAACACCCCAAAGGGACTTTCACTATGTCCTGAAATGGAGCAGCCAAGGGTTCAGAAACCCTAGAAGAACCTCTAAAAGGCCGAACATTAAAACCCTCAGTGCAGAATTGACACTAGCCTCAATGTTAGGAAGTTTAAAATCATCAAGACCCATCCTTGAAGAAGAACAAAGAAAAGAAGTTAGAAAAATTTAAAGAAGTTTGAAGACAGAAAAACCCGGAAATCCTCAAAGTAAGATTGTGCAAATAAAAATTGAATGGCAAAAGAAGAAGAAGAAGGACGCTATTTATACAAAGCGACACAAAAATGTAATTATAACAGAGTGGGAAGTAATCGAAGCGACGCCATGCGGTAATAATGATGATTCGTGTAAAACTGAGGTGAGTGTTCAACTAGCCCACTGGAAAATTGACATGTGGACCGAAGCTTCCGGAAGATGAAACAACCTTTCCAACTTGGAAATTTGGTACTAGAATTTTTCGAGTTTGGGGGGGGGACAATTGTTGGAAGTGGATCCGGGATCCTACTTTGGTCGACTGAAAACAGTGGGTCGAATATAAATGAACAACCCGGTTGCAAGCACTAAGTCTTCAACTCGGATAAGATATTCAACTCGGCAAAATATCTTGTCTCGGAATGTTCCACAAACCTAAAGGGAAGTCGGATGACACATCAACAAATGAAAAATGGAAGTTTTCCTGTTCCAACATGGAAAACTTCCACAAATCTAGCACGAATTTAAACAGATTCAGTCTTATCAACCAGATTTGTAAATCTTCCTTTATTTTCTACATATGTAACCACCTCTATAAACAATAAATAGAGGCACAATCCTTTGTAAAAGGGATCCGCTTTTTGGCATAAAAAGTCTAATAAGAATATCAATTCGGCAATCGTCTCTTCTTGTTCTTAGTTAACTAGCTCTTGCTCCTAATCAAATCCACAATTGTTCTTGCCCATTCTCTCCCACTCTTCTAATCAGGAACCACCTTATTAGTATTCGTTGTGCTAAGACCGATTCCAACAATACTAATATTTTAAACTTAAGGTATAAATTATTTGATTCGGAAATTTATATTTTACACATAATTACCATTTTTAGAAATGTATAAATTATAATATGTAATTACTTACACATAAAAATAACTACTTACAGTAAAAGGACCAATAAGAAAAGAGTATTCGGATCTGCTATATGGCACACTGTTAGCCGTATGATCAATAATCTAACATTCTGTAGTGTTTCTAACCATTGGATGCATAATCATTCAGATTAACTATAACACCGAATCCCAATCGTTGGATTATACCAACCCTAATGTTTCTTATTCTTCGCTGTTTCTTCTTCTTTCTTCTTCTAATTTTTTGCCGTTTCTTCATCTAATTCTTTGTTGTTTCTTCTTCTCTCCAAAATTCCACAACTATTTCCTCGGTACTATAATCTTCACATTTATTTGTTACATCTATTACTTAGTAAAAAGTTGTGTCTGATTTTTACTATTTAAGACTTTCTTCATTAACTTTATCTTTTTGTATCTTTGATAGGTCCGAGCAAGAACGACCAAGGTGGTAGAGATTGCTTACTGGTAATTTGAATCTTGTTATATCCTGTTGTACATGAACTTCCTTACCATCAATCAAGAATGAATAGATATCATTAGTTTGTTTTCCGTTTTCTCCATTAAAACAGATATCATTGTATTTTGTTGTCTTTTAATTTAATTATCAGTTTATTTGTTGTCTTTCAATTCAATTTTCAGTCCATTTATTTTGTAATTTAGATATCGTTTAATCATTAAATATCGATTCTCAACTATTTCTTCTGGTATGAATTAGTTAACTGTTTCATTGTGTTTTAATATGTTTTGCTTTTACAACTTAGTTTAGTAGTGGAAGCAAGCAAAAGATTAATTTGCGGACTCCCGACAAATGGAATCAACCCACAGCTCAAACACCAACAACAACAAGAAGCAGAAGATGAACAAAAAATCGATGTGCAGGAACTTACACGAGAACAGTATCGAAGGGCTTTAGGGTACAATTTGATCCGCATTTAAGAAGACGAAGTAGACATCGATCCAATCTACCGTGGAGTTACGAACAAAACGATGAACTCTGCTCACCAAAAAGGTCTAAGTCAAGGAGGAGAGTCCTCCCGAGGCAAGGCTCATCGAGAGAAATATTAAGAGAAGAAGCTAAACCTGCAACTGTTTTATTAAGACCATTTTTTGTTTTCTAAAAAATTTAAAATATGTAGTTTATTTAAAATTTAAATTAATTACTTTTTGTTAAAGAAAACTAATTACTTCATATTTGATATATAAATAAATTTTATTTTTCGTGTCAAATTAAATCCTTATTTACTAAATTTTGCAAAACAGAAATATGAAAAATTAATTTAAATAATTTTGTTTTCTCGATTTTGAAATTTTTGAAATATATTTGATATAGATGACATATACATAATGCTAATATATAACTAATTACAGTACAACGAAAATGCTATTACAAAATATCCTATTGCAGATACACAAATGCTAATATAAAATATCCTATTGCAGTCACAAAAACGTTATTGTATATGAAGATATTCAATTAATATGTTATTTCATTTAGTGTAATATTTAATTACATATTTATATATATATATATATAACCGTGGATAATATAAAATTTAATACTATATTTAAAACAATATGTAACACCAAGAACACGATATAAGAAAAGAAACAATAAATGTTGTTAAACAATTAAAGATAATTATAACGAATCGCTGTTAATAAAGTTTTAATAGAAAAAGAAAAACTGCTATTGTAAAGTAATATTTAATAGCAGTGAAAGAAAGCGCTATCTAAATTGCCATATCTATTATCGCGAGCGATGATGGAGCGCTTAACTAGATGCTATGATATCGTTAGATAGCGACTTTCCGGCGCCATGAAAACCCGTTTTTCCTGTAGTGTTGATCAACTAGCTGTTCGCTTTTTAATTAAAGAAGATGAAGATCTGAATTATTTTCTGGGTCTTGAAGCTCATCGCACACCTTCCGGTCTTTGTTGGAGGTGAATCCGAGATCCTACTTTGGTCCACTGAAAACAACCCGGATGCAAGCACTGATCTTCAACTCGGATAAGATATTTTACTCGGCAAAATGTCTCATCTCGGAAGGTTCCAGGAACCTGAAGAGAAGTCGGATGACACATCAGCAAACGATAAATGGAAGTTTTCCTGTTCCGACATGAAAAACTTCCACAAATCTATCACGAATCTTAACAGATTTAGTCTTCTCAACAAGATTTGTAAATCTTCCTTTATTTTTTACACATGTAACCGTCCCTATAAACTATAAATAGAGTCATAATTCTTTGAAAAACGGATCCGCTTTTTGGCATAAAAAGTCTAATAAGAATATCAATTCGGCAATCATCTCTTCTTGTTCTTAGTTAACTAGCTCTTGCTCCTAATCAAATCCACAAGTGTCCTTGCCCATTCTCTCCCACTCTTTTAATCAGGAACCACCGTTTTAGTACTCATTGTGCTAAGACCGGTTCCAACAGTTGGCGCTGTCAGTGGGGAAGATATCAAAGGATATATTCACAAAACCAAGAGAAAATTCTAAGAATCAGAAGATGGTTGAAGTGGAGACTCGAACTCAGGAAGAAAACCAACAAGAGAATCGGGAAGATACTGATCTTCCGCCACCACCACCAGGATCACTGACACTCAGAGCTTTGATGAGCCTTTGAGGTTGTATCTCAGACGCTTCAAGAAGATTCTGACAAAGGCCAAAGTCAGTGACGACATGGCTATTGAAGCCCTCCTAATTGGAATGGTGACCGATGGGGCAGTTAAGTGGGACTTTTTTCGTCAACAGGCCCAATACGATCTCTGACGCCCTTTGCAGAGCGGCAAGACATGTAAAAGTACGTAGAGGAAAAACAAATCCTCCGGCAAAACTAAGATACATAGCGGAACTCGACAATTAAAGAGCCAAGAGAAGGGCACTACAAGTAGAGACATCACAATAGAGGGGAAGCAAACTCAGCAACTGCTTTCCGGGTTGGGAAGAGCAGCAGCCCTCATGACAAGTCATTCAACAACACCTACAACCGGAACAAATACCACGTGTTCTACAAGAAAGCTGGTCACTCGACCGCGAAGTGCAAACAACTGCAAGAAATCCTTGCAGAGAAGTTCAGTAAGGGCAAGTTGGAGGTTTCAGAAGAAGAAACCCAGAGGTACAAAGCGCAGAAGCATAAAGAAACTGAGCAACGAAGGGCTGCTTTCAAGTCGGAAAATCCGAAGGCTGATACCTCAGAAGTAACTAAGCGGCAAAAGCTAGAAGGAGACAATGACGAATATGACTATCCACAAGTTGTTGTCGGTGTAATCATGGGCGGATTATAATTTTGTGACGTCATTATTCGTTCAATCAAGAAATACAAATGAAAGGTAGTCACCTCTATCATTCAGGCGCCCATCAAGGAGTGCATGCACGTCGTGGACACGGTGATCACTTTGACCGCTAAAGACATCAAAAGAGTCAGATTCCCGCATAATGACCCTATAGTCGTTGAACTCTGAGTTGCCGACTTTGATGTTTCATGAATTCTCATCAATACTGGGAGTTCAGTAGATCTTATATTCAAAGAAACTCTAGATAAGATGGCACTACTAGATTTCAGCTTAAACCCGTGGACATGACCTTGACCGTATTCGATGGAAGCACAATTAATGTGATCGGAATGGTGAACCTAGCAGTCTGAGTTGCTGGAATTACAAGATGGATCAAGTTACTCGTTGTAGATAAACCACCAATCTACAACATGATCCTAGGAAAACCTTGGATACATACGTTGAAAGTTGTGCCCTCAAGCTATCATCAATGTGTTAAAATCCCGACAAACGAAGGAGTCTATACACTCAATGGAGATCAGAAGATGGCTAGCACTTGCTTCATCGCCGAGTTGAAGTTAAGGAACAAATCATGCATGATCACTGCATTAATAGGAAGCAGAGTACTAAACGAACCACCTACTCCCAAGAAGCTAGACCAATCAACGGTTGAACTTGTCAACATCGATTTGACTGATCTGACAAAATGTGTAAGCATCAACATCGACCTGAGCAAGCCAATCAAAGAGAAACTGATACGTCTCCGTGAAGAGAATGTGACGAAATTCGCATGGGCACCAAGTGATATGCCTGAAATCAACCCGGCAATCACAAGTCATAGGCTAAATGTCAATCCGACATGAAAGCCAATTAAACAAAAGAGAAGAAAGCTCGGGCCAGAAAGAACAAAGACCATGATCGACGAAATAAAAAAGCTGTTTGAAATCGGATCAATCACCGAAGTTCAATATCCTGAATGGCTAGCCAATTCGGTAGTCTTTCAAAAGAAGAATGGAAAATGGCGAGTCTGCGTAGACTTCACTTATCTTAACAAAGCTTGTCCAAAAGACAGCTACCTGTTGCCAAATATCAACCAAATTGTTGCAGTGACAGCTGGGAACAAACTTCTTTTGTCTATGGATGCTTTCTCAAGATGTAACCAGATTCGGATGCACCCTGACGATATGGAAAAGACTTCGTTCATCTCGAAATGAGGCACTTATTGTTACAAGGTAATGCCATTCGGACTGAATAACGCTGGAGCTACCTACCAACACCTTGTGAACAAATTGTTTGCCGACCAACTCGGGCAAACAATGGAAATATATATTGACGACATGCTAGTCAAGTCGTTAAAAGCAGAAAATCATGTCAATCATTTAGCTCGTTGCTTTAAAACTCTGAATGAATACCAGATGAAGCTCCATCCAGTAAAATGCACTTTTAGGGTTACATCAAAAGAATTCCTTGGATACATAGTCACTCAAAGAGGAATTGAAGATAATCCAAAACAGGTCACATCATTTCAAGAGTTGCCTTCTTCAAAGAATAAGCGAGAAGTGCAAAGACTAATGCGCCGAATAGCCACCTTGAACCGCTTCATATCACGCTCTACCGACAAATGTCTTTCATTCTACAACTTGTTGCGTGGAAACAAAGAGCTCAAGTGGGACAAAAGTTGCGAAAAGGCCTTCTCCAAGTTGAAAGAGTACCTTTCAACACTGCCGATACTCACCAAGCCAAAAAACAGAGAACCTTTGTATTTATACATTATAGTTTCTACCTTGGCAGTAAGTGGTGTACTAGTTCGAGATGATAGAGGAACTCAATATCCGATCTTCTATATCAACAAGTCATTGGATAGAGCCGAGTTCCGATATCCAACCACAGAGAAGCTTGTACTAGCGGTAGTTACATCAGCAAGGAAGTTACGACCTCAATTCTAGTCGCATACCGTCAGAGTATTAACAAATCATCCACTGCGGACAATACTGTACAGTCCTAATCAGTCAAGACGATTAACGAAGTGGGCAGTCGAGTTAAGCGAGTATGACATCGACTTTAAAGGACGCACAAGTGCGAAGTCACAAGTCTTAGCCAACTTCATAATCGAGCTATGTCCGGATCTAGAACATCTAGACTCAGCAAAGGATCGAACGTGGAAGATATATGTGGATGGATCTTCATCACAACACAGCTCAGGAGTAGGCATCCGACTAGAGAGCCCTACAAGAGAAATCATAGAACAGTCGTTCCGACTTTCATTCCCAGCATCAAACAACGAAGCAGAGTATGAGGCCTTAATTGTGGGAATAAAACTGGCTAAAAAAGTCAGAGCAACCAACATCAATTTCTATTGTAATTCCCAGCTCGTCTTTAACCAAGTAAACGGAGCTTACGACACAAAGAATGATTGAATGGAAGCTTACCTTCATGTGGTAAAAGAGTTAACCAAGGAATTGAAATTTAAGATCAACAAAATCTCAAGGTCCGAGAATATATCTGCCGACAGGATAGCTGCTCTTGCATCCATAATAGATCCCATCCAAACACGAATAATCCCAGTGGAAAGCATAGATCGACCAAGCATAAGCCTACCAAAGGGAGATCTAGAACTTGTCTCAGCTATAGATGAAATCTGAGAAGAATCAGACTATGAGATGGCTGACGCCGAGCATAACAACAAACAGAAGGTGGATTGGCGAGACAAAATCCTTGCTTACATCCTAGACGGTGAAACGCCAGAAGACAGATGGGCAACATACTGATTGAAAGCCAAGTGTGCTTTCTACGCCCATATCAGCAAAAACTACCGAAGAAGTACAAACAGAGTACTACTTACTTGTGTTCATAGAAACAAAGTCGACGAGATCATCAAAAAGACACATGATGAAGCAAGAGGAAACCACAACAGTGGAAGAACACTCGTTCAAAAGATCAGAACACTCGGCTACTATTGGTCGACTATGGCAAAGGATTGCGCCGAATACACCGCTAAGTGTGATAAGTGCCAAAGACACGGGCACATTTTCGCGCTCCAACCAAGGAGTTAACATCGACTATAATGCCTTATCCATTCATGTGTTGGGCAATGGATATATTCGGACCATTAACGTCATCACGTCAAAAAAGGTTCATGCTCGTTATGACCGACTACTTCTAAACTGGGTAGAAGCAAAAGCTTAGTCTCAAGGATAAAGATGTAATCAAATTTGTGTGGAAAAATATCATATGCCGACATGGTCTTCCATATGAAATTGTAACTGACAACAAATGACAATTCATTTTGTCAAAATTCACTAACTTTTGCACTAGATGGAATATCCGAGTAAGCAAATCAACACCACGAAACCCACAGGGAAACGGCCAGGCCGAGGCCACAAACAAATAGATCCTCAATGGTCTAAAGAAGCGACTCTATGAAAAGAAGGGAAGTTGGGATTCTGAGTTGGAGGGCGTATTATGGTCACATCGGACAACACCTCAGCGATCAACCGGAGGAACTCCATTCTCACTTTCTCACGGAATGGAGGCAATGGCTCCAGCCGAGATAGTTGTGCCAACACTATGGCACAAATGTCTTTTCGAGAATGAAGACGCTAACAACAATGCTATGGAAAATAGTATTGACGACTTAGAAGAAGAACGCGAGCAGACACTTCTTCAAGTACAAAAATATCAACAACAAGCCACAAAGTACTACAACAAGAAAGTACGCTGGTGAAACTTTGCAGTCAGAGATCTTGTACTTTGAAAAGTGTTCAAGAACACGGTCGAACTCAATGCCGGGAAACTCGGCACAAATTGGAAAGGACCATACATTATCTTTGAAGTCGTAAAGCCACGAGTTTACAAAATCTCTAGCATGGAAGGAATACCAATTTCTCAAAGTTGGAACTCCATCAACTTAAAGCGATACTACTACTAAAAGCTTGCCATCTCGGCAAATTAGATGCGTCATTTAACGCATCTCTATCTACTTAATTAATTATGTAATGTGAACTACATCTTGGCTTGGTCCCTTCGGGGTAAGTAGGTAGCCTTCGGTTCCAGCGAGAGCTCTATAAAAAAATTTATTTCATCCCAAGTCGGCGTCGAAGAAAAAAAAAGAATAGGTTACACCCTATATCTTCCCAAGTCGCAAGCTGAGATAAATTCTTGGAAAAAACAAACGCAATTTATCTTTAAGCCGAGTCTTAAAATATTGTCGAGCTCAACCTCAAAAAATTTATTCAAATCACAGAAATTTCACCGAGTCTAAACTCAAGAATATCCGACTAAGGCCTAGTCTTTATCACAAATGCCGAGTTCTCAACTCGTTGAGCCTAATCTCGAAAAAATTAAAATCACATAGTCTACGTCTCAAAAATCTCTGACTAAAACCTAGTCATTACCTTAAAATCGAGTTCTAAGGTCACCGAACTCAACCTCGGGAAACTTATACAATACTTGTCTGTTACGAGACTAACCTTGCATAACACTGACAAGAATCTAATTCTCGCAGAAAAGACAAAGCCTAAAGCTTTGTGTAAACCCTTCGAGATGAAAATCTCACCAAACAATAGAATAAAGCTCCGTACAGATTTACGAGATTAGTTCTCAACTAAAAGACAAAGTATAGCTTTGAATAGGTTTACGAGATTAAAATCTCACTTAAAAAGTAAAACAACGCTTTTACAGATTTCCCGAGAGAAACTTACTTAAAAGACAAAGCAAAAGTTTTGTACAGATTTGCTGAGATTAAAAACCTCACTTAATGACAAAGCACAGCTTTGTATAGAATTACGAGATGAAAGTCTCAAACAAAGTCCGAACATGAATTCTGAACAGATAATCGGAAATTCTTTAGACCATGTTTTATGAATATGGTTTCTGAATCTAAACTTCTTAAAACTCAAACTGAGTCCTATCTTCCCAAGCTAAAACGAGATCAAACTCTCTAAACGCGGGATGAAACTCATCTAAACGCGCAAAAAAAGGATCACGAGAACAAGAATTCGTAAAATGACGAGTCAATCAGTTAGACAATTGTTTCATTCATGATCAAATATCAAATTTTATTTCACTTACACAGGAAAAATATTTACAAAAAGTATTAAGTACAAAAAGTATGTGCAACTCTTAAAGAAAGCCAAGAGAAGATTACAAAAGAAGACTACAACAAAGATCGGAGAAATTATGGTGCTTCTGGGAGTCCATTTTCACCAGCATTAGAGTCTTCTCAAACTTCAAAAACGGAGACGACCAAGTCCCTGGGAAACACCAGCGTCAAGCTCTCTTTATCAACGAGTTCCTTAAACTCGTTCACCTTGGCAGCCATCAAGTCGGTGACTGTAGGAGGGATGTTGTCTCCACGGTTAGAAAGCAATTGAAGAGCATTTGCCAACACAATAAACTGAGCATACTACAAACGGGCCTCAAGGTTCCCGTCCAGATCATTGAACATAAGAGAAACTCGGCCAAAGCGATCAGACAGATGTTCATGAAGGACCTTCAAGATCTTTTAGTTTTCAAAAGTTAAGGCCTGACGGAGACAAGAATCAAAGTTCCCCCTCATAGTGTCCAACTATGCACGCAGCTTCAGAACCTCCTCGCTCGATTTCTCAGCATATTTGAAAGCAGCACCATGATCAGAGTTGACACATTCAAGGGACTCTAGCAAAGCCTCGTTGCAAACAACAACTTGAGGACGTTCAACTCGTCTTTAACACAAACGAGTTCCTTTTCCACCTCAGAGAGCTTATACCAAAGTTCATCCACTTCAAGATAACTTCCAGCAACGCCACTGAACATGTTCCTCCAAGAATCGCTTTCCGGGTTGGCAACAGACCTTTCCCGTTCTAACATGATTTTGTTCAGGCAAGTGCTAAACTATAAAGATGTCAAGAGAGTGACAAGTCAGAAGTCAGAAGCAAGATAGAACAGACAAAGTAGCAATCAAAAATCAGTAGGAACCCAGATTAACAAGTATGAAGCCCCTTCATACTCCTCCCAATTTTTCATCTTATCTGGGGAAGGGAGAAGCTCCAACAAAATCTTAATCTGGCTCATTAAGCCAGCACACTCAGACCGAAAATCCAAAATCAGAAGAGGACTAGTATGGTTGTGGGTAAATTGGAAGGCGGGGGGTACCCCTACTCCTTCCATGAGAAGCACCCGCGGAACCACTCCTAAAGCCTCCTCTTGGAGAACCGATCCTCAACGGCGCATCAGCCCTCGCCTTTTTCATAGGCCGTAAATCTCCACAGCCAGATCCAGAAGGGACTTTCTCCATGTCTCGAGATGAAGCATCTAAGGGTTCAGAAAACCCTAAAAGAACCTCTAAAGGCCAAACATTTAAACCCTCGAGTGTAGAATTGACACTAGCCTCAACGTTAGGAAGTTAAAAATCATCAAGACCCATCCTTGAAGAACGAAGAAAAGGAAGTTAGAAAAATTTAAAGAAGTTTGAAAACAGATAAACTCGGAAATCATCAAAGATTGTGCAGATAAAAAATGAATGGTAAAAGAAGAAGAAGAAGCACGATATTTATAGGGAATTATTGAAATACGAAATGACGCGAAACTGTAATTATAAGTGAGTGGGAAGTAATCAAAGCGACACCACGCGGTAATAATGATATTTCGCATAAAACCAAGGTGACTGTTCAACTAATCCACTGGAAAACTGACGCGTTGACCAAAAATTCTAGAAGATGAAACAACCTTTTTGAATTGTAAATTTTCTGAGTCTGGAGGGGGAGATAATTGTTGGAGGTGGATCCAAGATCCTACTTAAGTCCACTGAAAACAATGGGTCGAATATAAAAGAACAAGCCGGTTGCAAGCACTAAGTCTTCAACTCAGATAAGATATTTGACTCGATAAAATATCTCGTCTCGGAAGGTTCCACGAAACTGAAGGGATGTCGGATGCCACATTAGCAAACGATAAATGAAAGTTTTCCTGTTCCGACATGGAAAACTTCCATAAATCTAGCACGAATCTTAAGAGACTCAGTCTTATCAACAAGATTTGTAAATCTTCCTTTATTTTCTACACATGTAACCACCTCTATAAACTATAAATAGAGGCACAATCCTTTGAAAAATGCATCGGCTTTTTGGTATAAAACGTCTAATAAGAATATTAATTCAGCAATCACATCTTCTTGTTCTTAGTTAACTAGCTCTTGCTCGTAATCAAATCCACAAGTTTCCTTGCCCATTCTCTCCCACTCTTCTAATCTGAAACCATCGTTTTAGTACTCGTTGTGCTAAGACTGGTTCCAACAGTCTCCACTTGTTGATAAAAGGGTTTTTGCAGTTCTTCTATCAAATCATAGAGTATGGTGGTGAGTAGAGTGGGATTATCGAACCAATACTCGGAAGTGCTTGTAAACAACCTATCTAATACAAGATCCTAGTTCAAGTTAATTTAGTATCCTGTCACAATGATAGATCCTAAAAATATTCTAAGTTCGCAAACTTGCAAATAAGACAAAATAGACTAAAAACAAAAACAGAACAAAATTTAAATTTGCTAAACAGAGAAATGCAACAAAAACAGAGTAAGAAATGCGAAATAGGGTTTAAGCTATTCCAGGAAAAAGGATCAAGAGGATAGGGAGGTTAATCAGCGACAAACTCACTGATCCCACTTGCTGGATTCTTTGGGCGATCTCTAGATCGGGATATTGGCTAGATTAACCCACTCTTGTGGTGAAGATCTCTATCCGGATCGGCTGATCCATTCCAACTCTTGCCGTGATCAAGCTGAACCGGACGCATAAAACAAAGCCCAACTCATCTAATGGCCGATCCACATGCTAGATCTCTCTTCGACAGATCAAGCCATCACTAGCAAGGCACATGGTCTCCGTTCCCGTTAGCGCTAGCTTTCGGTCACGGACCAAATCAGATCTCTCTTGATTAGGGAGAGATCAGCCTTAAGCTTAGCCTCACTAGAAGAGATCGTAGTTTTGATTAGTTAGCTAGGTAGTGGAATCAATGGATTCACCTCTGATCTCCCCATCCTCGAGATCCAAAGGGATCTACTAGCTCCTCATTTTGTGAGGGAGGAAGATCCAGGAAGATCCAAATTGCATAAGTAAAGTAAAAGCTTAAGAAAATTGCAACAAGAAAAGATGAAGATCAAAGCAACACTAATTCATTCAATCAATAACCTTTAAAAGAGTACAAACCTTAAACAAGCATAACAGAAAACAACAATAAAATAGAGAGAGTTTTTCACCTAAACATCAGATTAGAAAATGATAAGAGTATCATTATGGGGTATTTATAAGGATAATCTCACGAACCTAATGGTCAAAATGTCTTAAGTTTGTCTAACAGGTGGTCAGTGAAACTTCCTTCGGTGTCCTTACGCGAGCTTTGGCACCTAGGAACGCTTCACTTCTCTGTCTTCGTGGTTCTTGTCTGAGTTGCGGCTTCAAGTGTGACCTTTGATGTGAAGAGAGATGGGTCTTTGTTCCGCATTAGTTTTCCCTCGCAACAGATAGATTAAGGTAAGTCACCAAGGTGACCTTTGTTGAACGTTCTGGTATTCCTCGCCTTGCGATCTGCAAGGTAGCGATCCGAGGGTACACGATCATTCTTGACTTAGACATTCCAGTAACTCCAAATGCAAATGCAAANATGAGTGCAAAGTGACCTAAAATAAGACTCTAAAACTATCAAAAATCACACACATCAGCTCCCCTAAACTTAGATCTTGCTTGGCCTCAAGAAAGTACAATGATCTAAGCTAGAAAATCTGCACACAAAGTGGGAACATCTAATCCAACGAGTACTTGTGTAAGCTAGG
>OVBA01001030.1:0-50486 GCA_900406435.1 Lepidium aucheri | reverse complement strand
CCCTATTCTAGTAATTAACCCAAAATTTTGCCTTATTCTAGCAAATGACCCTAAAAAAATTAACCAACTGTAAATGTTTCTTATCAAGTATTTTAGCCTCCTGAACGCTCACTTTCTTAATAGGATATTGCTGAAATAGAGATTTTAATGCAGTTTTGCTGAAATGGAGAACGCAAAGAGACAATGAGAAGACTATTAGAAACTAAAGCTATTTCTTTAACTCTTCTCTCTATTTTTTCCGTCATACTTATATTGGTAAAAAGGTTTTCAAAGCTGCTCAATATATTTAAGAATTCTCATCCGAAACCTAGAAAAAGAGTTTGATTAATTCATTCTCACAATATTGGATAAATAGTGAACTGTTTGTGGCTATGTTTTTGTCTCTGGATTTTTTTTCATGACTTTGGTGCCTAATATGCTCTACTCTTGTGCTTTGGTTAGTTTTTTTTTTGGGGGTTTTTTTTTCATTTTTGGCTCCGATTGGTAATCATATAATCGCCTAATGGCGTAATGTAATGTTGGTTTATGCCAAAATTTTGCCAATCAGCATAACATGCATAATGATGTAATATAATACAATTCTTTTTTTTCTGCCTAAAAATTTACAAAGGAAAATGTCATTAAACAAAAAAAACAAGTTTTTGTGCTTTTTTTTGCGTAATGATAAAAAAATACATTTTTCCTAATATTTACATGCAATCGATAAGACTATTACAATGGAAGAAAGCTATCACATGCAATAAAATACAACTACCACCAACTTATTAGTATTTATTTTTAACACTATCTTTGAATTTCATTAATACAGATCAAGACTTTTTGAAACTACGTACACATGTATTATATACACGATCTATTCTAAACAAAAGTTTATTACAATGCAACCAATAATAATTTTACAATTTTATTAAATACCATTAATATTTACATAATCTATATATGAGTTCAAATTATACTCCCTCCGTTTCATATTACTTGTCATTCTAGCCTAAATTTTTTGTTTCATTTTAGTTGTCATTCTCATTTTCCAATGTAATTTTTGATATAAAAATTATCTCATTGCCTCTAATTAAATGAATAAAATATTAAATGGTTTAGAATTCTAATAGTCAAATAAGGGCGTAATAGAACATTCACCTATTTTCTTAATATGTGTGTCAAACTCTAGAATGACAATTAATATGAAACGGAGGGAGTAATAAATTGTTGTTTTGTCAACTTCATGCAACCAATAGTTATTTTCGAATTATATATATATATATATATATATATATATATGATACATCACCTTTTTAGAGGCTTATTTTATTTTAATTTAAGTTATGTGTCAGCTACCTCTTTAATTTAAGTTACCAATTAGATCAAAACAATAATACACATCACCAAACTTAATTTGATTAAATGCCAAATTTATTACCATTTTTATGCAAATAATAAGTATCATAGTTACACCTCAATATATAATATTTCTGTTATTTTATACTTAATATTTTAGTTTTTTTTCACACAAATTAAGAAATCATTAACTATTTTATTTTTTCTAAACAAAATATACTTTATCACTAATTTCAAAATAATCTAACCAATCACAAACTAACCTGCAGAATTCTAATTGTCAAAAACACTAAAATCACAATAAAAATTGCATAGAAATCTTAAAACACTAACTAAAATGAAACAAAATTTTTTTTTGAAACATCAACTATAATTAAATGGAGGGAGTAATAAATATTAGAAAAGAAGACTATATGTAATCATTTGTTCAAATATTATTTCTTGGATCATATACAAATTTGGTTCTATTTTAGAAAGATAGAACTTTAATTTCCAACTACATTTCATGAAATATAATTCTAAATTAAATTAAGAATAATTACGTGTTATAGATAAAAAAATTGGTTGTATATATGTGTTTATTTATATGTCAAATATAAAAAGTCAAACAAAGAAACTAAAATTAGATTGAATGCTTATAATCTTATGATATATAACTTATACATGTAAAAACAAGGGTTGTTTCTCTTGATCTGACATTTGTCATTTTGTTGTGTTTTTATTATGTCATGTAAGCAAACTGTTATTATTTACTAACCAATCGAATAACACGATTGATATTACTCATCAAAAAGTACCATTTATTTAGAAATAAATAAATAATTAGGAAAGATTAAAGGTCATAAGGATGAACAACAAGCTACAACTAACTGAAAATCAGAAATAATTGGAAGAAAAAAATTGAAACAAAAAGTAAACTAACATAAATATGGACGACAAGATACAAGTGTTTAATTGTAGGAAGGAAAATTAAAAGCGACCATTAAAAAGATGAAAATGCTCGATTTTGACTTCTGAATGATGGTGATGATGCTGCTCGAATCACAAATAATTTATTGATGATACAATCTTTAGTGATGTGTTATAGTGTTTAATAGAATTTTTTTGTTAAGTCTATGTATTGCATCATTTTACATTTAAAAAATTCAAAAATAAATATTGCAGTGTAGCATGAGTATCAATCTAGTTATATTAATAATAGAGAATAATTGTCTCTACATACTTACCTAGCCAATGAATGAATTTACAACTACCAACTACTAATAGTTAATGGACTACAACCAATATTTATTCATCCACGTCCATTATAAATAGAGCAACCCTAAACTCTATTTGTCTCAAACACTTCAAACAAAAACATATCTACCACACAAAAAAAATCAAAGCACTTCAAAAATATCTTGTTATGGATTCTCCACCAGCAACACCATCTCTCTTTCTCTAACACTTCAAGAACAAGAGAGGTATAAATATTATATCATAAAATATACACTTAAATTATTAAATTATTATATTATTGTATGTATATTGTTATTTTAAGCAACTGCTCCACTCGTATTGCATGTATATTGTCAATCGAATCAACGGCTCCGTTTATGCAATAACAACTTATATTATTATATTATTTCATTTTTGTATATTGTTATTATACACTTACGTTTTTCTGAATTATTGTTATAATTTTACTTTTTTTTTAAATTGTTTAAATGTATGATATATTGTAGTCATATAAATATGGTCGGATCACATGCATCAAGTATGACTAGAGATATATGATCGTGAGCTCAAATTAGATGGTTACAAAAATTTTCATCCTAATAAAAAGGGTAAAAAAAGACTAGTTAATGAGTTTTACGAAAAACTGGTAAACTTTTTGACTACAAGAAAATAAAGTCACTATGACTACTAGCGGAAACATTATGCAACTTATATGAAGCTCAGAAGTCAAACCGGAGTAACTATCGAACCGGAAAATGGTGAAGTTGATATGCCTGAAATGTGGTGGAATGAACATATTAAGGTACTTGATTTAACTTAAATTTATACATTTACAATATTTTGTTTAAAGGTCTTAATAATGTGCACAATTATTAATCTACTTTGTGTGTGTATAAGCATATTTACAGGAAATACCTGAAGCCTTGCGCATCAATAAACATCCTATTGTGTGTCTAGATCTCATGAACAGTGTGTTCAGAAATTACAAAATTGGTGATGAACCTGCACAATCACCAAATCTAAGTTGACTAAGTCCACAACTGTGGATTTAAACGAGACTGAATGAACCAAACGAAATACTCTTATAAGTGAAGAAGATTTTACGGCAAACATCATTCACACTCAAGGTGTAATACCAACACCTAACAACACAAAAATTTCTTATGCACGTGCAAGGCAACCTCAGCGAAGGTCTACTATCGAAAGTATGATAAAAAATAGTAGAAATTTTATTACGGAGTATCGCAAACGATGTGGAGCTATGCTTTTGTATCAAGAAACGTCTTGATATCCCAAAACATACACCATTTTGGCGGGCTCCAGTACGATGTCTTTCACAAGCTAATTATACTTTGGATTTTGTTGCTTTAGACGAAGCAATTACTGGCTTTAATAAAGACAGAGGACATTATGATGAGCACGAAATGGGTTTTGGATGCAATGATAATAATTATTTTGGTTCAAGTGGAAGATTCTCCAACAGTAATCCTAGTATTAGTAATTTGGATAAAATAGATGAACAAAGAGAGTTAAGTGGTTACATGACAGGGGGCTTTAGAAATTTGCTAGGGGTTAATGAAAATGACTCTATGAATGTTGACTAATTATCCTTTCTTTTGCTTTTTAAAAATTTTTATGTTTTTTATATATCACTTATATTAAGAATTTTTATTTAATTTCATACTCAGACATATTGAGTTTCTTTTTAATTGGATGTTATTAACTTTCTATATCTTTGTGTTTAATTTTTCAGAGGGATCGTCTAAATGAGTTATACTCACGAGGGCTAGACATATTAAATAAAAACAAGTTCTTAGAATTGATGCAACTTGAAGATCATGTTATCATCGAATTGCTTATTATGCCAATCATGGAACATTATCAAAAATATTACAATAGAAGACATATGAGAGGGGAATGGGGAACCAGTTGAAGTATACTCAAGGTGCATATATACGAAGATCCAACACGTTGTCATAATTTGATAAGGATGGATAGTCGGATATTTAGAAGCTTGTGTGAAAAATTACAGTGTGACTACAATATTTGTAACACAAGACACATGTGTGTTAATGAATGTGTAGCAATTTATCTTTTGGCATGTACACATAATATGGTACAACGTTTTGTTTCGATAATCTTTGGACATTCTCAAGAAATGATCAATAAGAAATTTATGAAGTCCTTGAAACATGCTTTTTACTTGCCTGTGAACTAGTGCCAACACAATCACAACAAGACCTCAAAAATGATACCTTGGGCTTTAATTTCAGATCACTGTTATTGGCCTTACTTCAGAGGATTTATAGGAGCTATGGACGAAACACATATTTCAGTAAGAGTACCAAAAATAGAAGCATTAATGTTTTGGAACCGACATGGCTACACAAGTCTTAACGGTTTGGCCATATGTGATGTACACATGCTATTTAAATATGCATGGATTAGAGTTCCTGGATCGGCCCATGATGCAAGAGTTTTATTGATGGCTATGAATGAGGATCCAACTTTTCTATGCCTTCTTCAGGAAAATACTATCTCGTAGATTTGGATATGCAAATAAAAAAAGATTTCTCGCCCCGTATTGAGGAGGTCCAAGATATCACCTCCAAAAGTTTCAATCCGGTGGACCACCACGTAATCAAGAAGAGACTTTTAATAGGTTACATTCCTCACTTCGTTCGATTATTGAACTTACTTTTGGTGTGTGGAAAAAAATAGAGAATTTTAGATCATCACCCAAGATAAGAAGATTCAAAATAAAATGATTCAAGGTACAATGGCGTTACACAACTTCATTCGAAATTTGGAAATTTCGGATATAGATTTTAACCAAACATCACAAGACAATATGGATGGATAAGAGGATAACTATGAAGATCAAACAACATTGCAAGCCGAGGTGGAACAAGATATAATACAAGCTGAAGAAGGAAATGCACGTCACGTAAAGATTGTAAGAAATAAAATTGCATCTATGATTTGGGCTTCACAACATCATTAGATATTTCCCGACCAAAAAAAATCATAAAATATTTTATGTATCATGAATGTATTAAAATCAATGATAATAAAAAATTAATAAATGCGTTATTATTTTTCATAATATTTATAAAATATCTTTTTAAGTATTAACTATATAATTTAATTTTACAAATTATTAGTAATATAAAAAACAAATATCAAATAAAACCAACAGTTGGAAATTAATAATATTAAATTATACTATGCCATTCAGCAAAAATTATTCAATCACCATCTGATTATGCGAAAATTCATTCTTCTGCAATATATCATTATGCAAGTTTTTATTATGCAAGTTTTATTTTGCAACTTTATTTTATTTCTGCTATTATTTAATTATGTGAAGTTACCAATCAGAGCTTTTATTTTATTTGATTTTACTGAATGTGATTAGTTTTTTTAAAGGGAATTTCGTCCCAAATACCATAAAATATTACTATCTTATGCAAAATGCCCCTTTCTGCAAGATTTGGCTACAATGCCACAAATATTCTAGTAGTAAGACTGAAATGCTCTTAATGAAATTGGAAATAGAAATAAAAGAGGGCATGTGATGATTTGCAAATTGGGCGTGTAGAGTACGGTGTGGAATATTTGCAAATGGATCTGTTTGCGAATTTAACCTAGAGAGAGAACGCAACCGATGAGTAACAGATTAGAGCACTCCCACTAAAGAAGAAATGCGATACCAGACTCACCATTAAAAGTCTGCCTGATCCCATAAGTTAATTGTGGTAGATGTTGATGCGAGGAAGACGAGCGCTGTTTGGGAAAAGAGAAATTAAGAGTTGAAGAAGTAGATGCGAGGAAGACGAGTACTGTACTGTATGGACATGGATTTGGGAAAGTGAAATTGAGTGTGGAATAAGTCGATGCGAGGAAGACGAATACTGTAGTATATGGACATGGACAAGTTTTTTGGGAAAGAGAAATTGAGAGTGGTAGGATTCGATGCGAGGAAGACGAGAACTGTACTACATGGACATGGACAAGTATGGCTGTTGTCCATGGGAAAGGATAATGTGAAACACTTGTCCATGTCCCTTAAGTAAAATATGACTAAGGACACAGCCATTAACTGACATATATTTCAATGTGTAGCCATACGATGTGGACATGGACAAGTAAAAATTAACATGGACAAGTTTTGGGAAAAAATAGAAAGTAAGTGGGGTAGAAGTTGTTGCGAGGAAGACGAGCACTATACTGTATGGATATGGACAAGTTGTGGGAAAAGAGAAAGTAAGTGGGGTAGAAGATGAGAGATTCATCTAAAATAACAGGGAAACAAACATAATTAGAAGATGAGCATGAGGAACTTAATCAATAAAGCTCTTTAAAACAAAGCAGACAGACGGAGTAAAAACATCTGATTTGCAAAAGCAATATACACGAAAAACTGGACCATGTGTGTTAAATCAAGACCATATACAATAAATAATAGTCCATATCCATTAAAGTAATGGTCCATGGCTATGAACCACTATAATAGGCTGAATAAAACATGAAATTAGAAAATTCAACATAAACAAAATTTTGGTCCATGTCCACGAAATGAAAGGGAAGTGTGGCTATGATCCCAAAAACAGGCTGAATTAGAACATGAAATTAGCAAAAGAACACATACACAAAATTCTGGTCCATGTCCAATAAATGGAAGACCTTGTCCATGTCCATGGAATATGGTCCACGTCCACTAAATGAAAGACCATGTCCATGAATCAAAAACACAGAATCTGGGGTTTCGAGAAACAGAGGAGATGACAGAGCAAGCGACGGTCAAAACTATAACAGAAAACAAAAGCAAACAAACAAGAAAAAATTTGAAAACAGATTAGTGGTCCACGTCCACTAAATGAAAGACCATGTCCATGAATCAAAAACACAGAATCTGAGGTTTTGAAAACCAGAGGAGATGACAGAGCAAACGATGGTAAAAACTATAACAGAAAATGAAAACAAACAAACAAGCAAAAACTTGACAACAGTTTCTGCAATTCTACAAAACCTTGACACCATGAATAGAACAACTAAATGACAAGGAAAAAGACAGAAATAAATTTCAGGAAGAAAAATCTGAGGATTTACCCAGAAGTAGAAGCAATTTACAATGAGCCCAAAAAAACACAAGAAAAATTATGAAATCCAAAAGGCGAAGGGAGATGAAGAGGAGGGTCACGAGAAAGAGAGTAGAAGAAGAGGCGGGAGAAAGAAAGATGAAATGCCCATTTTCAATGATTGAGAGGAGAAGGATGAAGGACAAAATTGTCATTTCTGAGACTGTAATGGGCATTTGGCAGGAGGGGGGAGGTGTAGAGGGTATATGGGCTTATTTCAAAAGCTAATAGGACATTTGACCCTATTTTCTCTTTTTTAAAACTTGATATTTTCTCTCCCTCCCTCATATAAGACGGTAAGTTGTCTTTAGATGCCACTATTTTGTAATACGTCAATGAGAGAATTTGGTTGATCATCTTCTTATTTTTCCTTTGTTCCATATTTTTTGACTAACCAGGTTCATTAGCGCCTTTAGCTTCTAAATTCTCACTCATAGAGAACAATGATTCGATTGTCCTACAATTTTTATGGTTCAACAAAGCTAAGTAGAAAATATATCCTTTTAACACAATTTTCTTCTACATAATTAGTATTAGATATCAAAGAGAGCAATCTAATTATATTTTCCTTGACATTACTGGATGTTTGTGCTATATGAGTTTTTTGAACTTTTACATTTATTATACGGGTTGAATTCTGGAGAATAGTGAATTCTGGGGCAGTTTGAGCAGCAAAGTCTGAACTGAGATACTCTATATAGGAAAATCTAGCACTTTGTTGCAGGTTTGGAATTCCCTCCTTGCTATTTTATGTGTTACATACATACTTGCATAACGCACGATCATTTTTATGATATACCTACAGATTTTGCACTTCATAACAAACAGAGTCTTCATCGGACACCTTGATGACCCTGTTATAGCCATTGGGTAATTAACGACGTTACTTGACACCTTTAAAAGAATTACATTTGTTTGTGATTTCATCAAACACACATTTCTATCTTTAATATGAATATAATGAATGGGAATGAATGTTGTATGTTTTTCACAAGAATCAATGCAGCTATAAGGTAAGAAAAGGAAAAGAGTCTAAAAGTGATGTATGTTCTTTTGAGTGATAAGGGTGTTAAATGAGCTATAATTAGAACATCCAAGAGTTACCAAATATCCAATGATAGTAACCGTGACGAAGTCTCTAATGATAGGAGAAGTTTGTGGAATTGTACATAACAAAGACTAGTTTTCTGTGATTTTCATGGGGAGCTAAGAAGTAAAAAAGTTGTCCACAAGTCTTATTTACCTTTTTGGTATAGCCATGATTCTTGACACCTTACAGTCTTTCTTATCTGTCTATTTTCGTCAACCTTCTATAATTTAAAATGAAAATCTAATAATAATTTTTTGATAATTTTGGCTGCTGTAACAAAGAATAGGTGTTACGGTAGGACGAAGATAGCAAGCACCTTTCACTTATACTAGTTTTATTCATATATTTATTTGCCTTTTTCTTGCTCATAAAATTAGTTGTGGAGTTCAGGCAATGCTTTTTTTTTCCTTTTTTCTATTTTTATATTTTGGTTAAGATAGAATCCAAATCCCTATACCCGCTTTTAAACATAATTCTCCCGAATATCCAAGCCATGTTTTTAATCTTATATACCAAACTTTTTCCTGTTTATCGTACATGTGAAGACCTATTTGCCCCTGTCCTAAACTAAAGCTCGTATATTCCACCGCTTTTGAAAGTAAACATGTCATAGATACGTGTTCAATTTCTTGTTGGCAATGTATTTCAATATTTATATTAATATTTTTATTCCAAAATCTTCTTGATATATTCTGGGTAAATATGAGCAATTGTTGGTGTACATGTCATGTAGTTATTGACATGGACATACATATTTAAAATGACTCTTTGGAAATACAATAAATAAGTGAAAAATATTAGTGTGAAAATATTGTCACTAAAATATAGGGGTCTAAGACATTATTGTCTTAATGCGTTTTCTCCCAAAATGTTATCGTTACGATGCATAGATATTCATCGTAATGTAATTAGAGAACATTGAGAAACATATGATTTAGCTATGGACTGAACATTTCTCATGTTCTTTTTGTATATGGCCAATTTTGTTTCATCAATGTGTATGGATATGTATGTACATTCATGGTGAAAGACATAGACATGAGTAATAATTATGGACATGATCACACATGTCATTTACTTGCTAGAAAAATAGCTATATATTACATATATGGACATGTTCAAAGGATTTATATTTCTTCTAAAAAGACATACCCTATGTCGTATAATTAAATAGACATAGATATGCATGTCGAAATACATCGACATATATGTACATACTGCCATTTTCTTGCATCGACAAATGGCTGCAGATTTCATATATGGACAAATGGCTGCAGATTTCATATATGGACAAGGTCAAAGGTCTTAATTATCTTCTAAATTAGACATAGATATGTGTATTTTCAAATATAGACATGGAAAAATGTCTTAATTTTCTCGTACATTGACTTAGCCTATTTTGTATATGGACATGGACATGGACATAGATATGGACATGGACATGGACATGTACATGTGTGACCTTCCATGGAAAAATGGCTATATAATTCATATATGGATATGGAGAAAAATATTATATGTCTTGTCTATTGACAATCCTTGTTCTATATACTGATATGGATATAGACATGCGTGTTTTCATATATAGACATTGACAAATGTCTTACTTATCTTGTATATTGGCGTAGCCTGTTTCATATAAGTAAATGGCCATTGCCCATACCCAATTGTCTTTCATCAATGGGCATGTTCATGCATGTACATTCATGTTGAAAAGACATAGACATGAATATTAATTATAGATATTACATAAATAAATAATTCATCGTAATGTATGAAATAACATGGACAAATACACGCTTTAGTTAAGGACATGGACATGGACATATATCAAGAGGACATACACAAATAATCGATATTTAGCCTCTATTTTGTATTATATATTACCTTCATGTTGAAAGACATGAGTATTCCCCCATGGAAGATTTGGTTCTGCTTTGGTTATAGACATAAGCATGAATGTCTTTTCTGAACATGGACATGTTTACATGGCCAATGTGGCCGTCTTAGGTTATGGTCATAGGTATTCTTACAAAATGTTACCAGTAAGACATAGACAAAGTTACGCTCAACTCAAGGACATTGTATAGATAATTTATCATTATGTAACAAGAGGACATGAACAAATATAGGATTTTTTATTATTCATACTAATATTTTCTCGATGGATTAATCTACATGTTTTGAGTAGAAAAAATGAAAATACTTTCTCTGCATCACAAGTACAATAATATTTCATGGATGATGAAGACGTTTGGGAATATTCAAAAAAATCTTTGTAGAATTAAGTTTGATGACTTAATAGATTGGCTTGACTAATGTATTTTGCTAGACTGCCTACACTATTATACTTTTTCTTCAGATAGTTATATTTATTAACATCATTTACCAAACTATTTCACTTTTTAGTTTTTTTATAGTTAAACCATAACAAACCAATTACCCTTAAACTTTCCCTTAAACTTCCCCTTAAGGAAGCTAATATTATACATGGATAGACATGGAGAAATTTGAAAGAAACATAGGAAACATGGAACAGATTTGTACTTGGAAATAAAGTACAACATTCTAGTTTTTTTTAAAATTAATATTTTTGTTATATTTTTATCTGTAAAATTAAATAAATTCTTTAATTAATCAGACCTAACCATCAAGTTAACAAATTCTTTAATTGATTCTAGTTTTTAATCTTATACTTGAATTTTTTTTGAACTATGTTTAGATCATAGTTAAAAGATAAACTATCAGGCCCATTCCCATAACGTCATGTTTGACGCATTAAGTGTGTTAAAGTTGGCTGACGGGACGGTACGATGTGATTTAATTCGATATGTTCTCTCCTTATCCCCTGATTCTACTTAATAATATTATATTTCATTTGTATTAGTATAAAAATATATTACTGAATAAAAAGAGATAGAACGAAAAAAATATTTGTATATATGACAAAATTATAATCATCTTCTGTATATGCTCTAGACAATTAATTACACTTATGTTTATTATATATTCTATTAGACGAGGAAAAAGTTCACAGAACGAGGGAGTGGGTATGTACATTCTTGATCCTTTAGGTGTTATATTTAAGATATGAACATGGACAAAAATCTTATATGTCTTATATATGGGCAAAGTGTGTTGCATATATAGACATCCGTGTACCTTCATGGTCATGGCCATAAACATGCATGTACTTTCATGGAAATATAGTAACATATATTGTTATAGACAAAAACATAGTTGTTAGACACGATAATGAACATGCTTGTATTTATATGGTCAAAGTGTCCAGGTTGTGCTATGGTCATAAATATTTCTACAAAATGTTATAAGAGGACATGGACAAAGGGAGTCATCTGTCATGGGCATGATACGTGTCACATTGAGATTGATACGTGTCACATTGAAAATAGATAAACTTTAAACTTTCTCCACAAACTCAGATTTATTGTCCCCCTTCTCGAATATGACATATTCTCTGACACTTTTTATTTTTAAGATATATTTTTGTTTTTTCTTATGCAAACATTTAGCTTACTCGTAATATTGGATTAGTCACAGACCCAATCAGCCAGTCTTTCATGACATGCGACCATCACTATCGTTAGGGGTAATTCTATCTTTTACATATAGAAGATGGTTTCTCAAAACAAAATTTAAAAGATGATATTATGGATCATAATGTTTCAAAACAGGATATATGAGATAAAATTCCCAATAAAATAATCCATCAACTATTATATATGAACTATTGGCTATATATTATCTAGTGATGAATGACTTATGGGCTAATAAATTACTTTACGGACCTTATTGATCAGTAGCTAAACATTAAGCTATTTCAGTAACCCAATCAGGTTCATTGTTTCGATTTTAGAGAGCTGATTGGATATATCAGAATAGGGGAAAACAGCAATTTACCAACTCTATTTTCTCAAGCATGCCGATTTTAACATAAATATAGGTTTCATGCATAAACTTATATGAAGTGGTCATAATTTAAATAAACGACATGAACTTTAAAACTGTTAACCAAAATTAATACTGACTATTAATATATAACATTAGTCAACAATTAAATCTCTATTAAACGATCCAAATACTGTGAAAAATGACTATTTTCAAACCAAGCTTTTCTTGTCATACCATTTTTAAATAACATAAAATAAAATAAATAAAATAAAAGTTAACTAAATATAAAATTTATTACCATTCATAATTGATATTTACAAAAACTTACAAGAATAAAGTTTAAATTTAAATATATAAAACGTATAAGTGGGCATATAAATATTTGCATATAATATATCAAAAACTTTATGGCCTAAATTTTTCTTTTTGTAAATTTTTATGTTATAACATTTTAGAAAATCACTTTTTACTCTATATTTAATTAACTTTGAAATCTACAGATTTCTTTTTTTGTCTAATGCCTTACATTCGGTAAATTTGCAAGTTATAACCTTTGAAAAGTTATTTTTTACTCAATTTTTTTTATTAATTTTAAGAATATAGATTTCAAAATTATGGCCTAAGACCTCATTTTAGTAAATTTTTGTGTTATAGCTACTTAAAGAAACCACTAAGGAAAAATATAGTAAGTATGTATGTTTGTAGGACTTCTGAAAAAATAAATTTTCAAAAGCTATAACAACAAACTTGCCAAAAGTTATTTTCTTAAGGTTATAATCCACAAATTTACTGAATACGAAGCTTTCAGCCAAACAATTTTGAAATATATAAATTCTTAAGATTAATCAAAAATGATGTAAAAAGAGATTTTCTAAAGATTATAACATGCAATTTGTGTATATATATAGTTTAGATGCTATTTTATTTAATATTTTCTAAATGCACTACATGATCATATGTTATAAGGGTGATATATAAAAATTCTCCAATAAACCTAAAAAACAACAAACCAACGAAGAAAAAAAAATTTATTTGAAAGAAAAAAAATGAATACATCATTAGTTTTTTACAGAGATCTTTGAAACAGGAAAAACTAATACTATAAGATATTGTCCTAGTAGAAAGAAAGGGGGAACTTAATCTTTATTGTATACTACAATTTTTCGCCGGCAAATCATTCACCATGAAGAATTTCTCCATTGGACTAGTCCAAATCTCCATCCAAAGACATTGATTAAAAATGGTAAAACTTCTTTAGAATGATTTGATACTGATTCTAACAAATATTAGTAAAGTTTTTATCAAAAAATGGGCTAACGATCTAAATCACCATCTAAATTATCATAATGCACCAGTTCACCCAAACTATTAGCCTCTTTAAATTTCTCCCTAAATAAAAGTTTAACAACATATTTTCCCCTAAATGAAATTGTTCGGTAAAAGAAAATCTAACCGAGACGAAACCAAATAGTGTGACTTTGTACCAAGCGGATCTGTATTGGGTGTTTGTTGTGTGTTGTTTAATGTCCATAAATGATGCTTTTGGATCAATGAAAAAGAAGTTTTTGGTTCAATGGAAAGTTGTTTTTGTTAATTGTTTTGAATTGTGAACAAAAATGATGCATTGTTTAACCGAGACAATGGCATTGAAATGATCAATTGTAAGACTCGATACACATGGTTAAAAAGCAAGATCCATCGTCCTTCATCTACACACCTGATATCATGTTAAACCCTGTTAACTGGAAATGGTTGATAGTAAGAAGAATATAAGGAAGGAAGAAGAAAAGAGGATGAGACGGCGGAAGAAGATAAAAGAGAGGATATTTCTAAATAGTACTTTTTATAACTTTTAAAGCTTAGGTTTTAGAGTTTAATACATTATACTCTGCATAATGTAAAGAAACGACATAACAACTGAATTAAACGACATACACTTTATTAATAAGTAAAGCCTCTGCTTCATTTCAAAGGAATCTTAGCCACTTCTCTTCCTTATGGATCGTTTGCATTTTGTTCAATGTACTGAGTAGAATAGTGAGCTTATCATTTCCCCCTGTAAGGAACTCACCTTTTCCTCAAGGTGGAACTTAGGAAACCGACTCTGCAAGTCATCGTTGGTTTCCGAAGAGTCATCAGAAGAGGTTAAGTCCTTTTAATGCACCAGAATTTCCGGAGCCACGCCTTTAGTACCTTTGTAAATTGGTAGAATCGATTCAGGTTCTAACTCCCAAACCAGAGCTGGACTCAAATGAGGGCACAACCTTTTTAAGCTGTGACACATGGAAAACAGGATGAACGAGGCACCCTTTAGGTAATTCCAACTTATATTCTACTCGCCCAATCTTCTCCAGCACCTTATACAGCCCAAAGTACCTTGGAGACAGCTTTTCATTCACTCTTTTAACCACCGAGGACTACGTGTATGGCCTAAGCTTAAGGTAAACTGCATCACCCAACTGAAACTCTACATCTCTGCGCTTTTGATTAGCTATCATGTTGTTTCTCAGTTCCCTTAGGAGCGAATCCTTTTCCTTTATCATTGCATCCACCTGGTTATTAGATGTAGGAATATCACCATACCTCAACAACTTAGGAGGTTCTATACCATAAACTGCATGGAATGGGAAGTCTTAATCGCAGTATGATGGGAGTATTGTATGAGTATTCTGCCCAAAGAAGCAACTGTGCCCAACTATGTGGTATGCCATTAACAAAACAGCAGAGGTAGGACTCAAGGCATCTATTTAAGACTTCAGTTTGACCATCCATCTGTGGATGATAAGCACTACTTTTCCTGAGTTCATTCCTATTAGTCTGAAACAGCTATGTCCAAAAGTTACATAAGAAGACTCTATTCCTACCCGAGACAATCTTCTATGGAAATCCATGTAATCAGACTACTTCCTATGTGAAAATCACAGCCACAATACTCGCAATATATGGGTGTTTTAGAGCAATGAAATGCCTATATTTACTCAACATGTCAACAACAACTAGTATAGAATCAAACCCTTTTGACTTTGGTAATTCTTCAACAAAGTCCATACTGATATCGGACCATATCTGCATTGGTACAGGCAAGGGGCAAAGTGTACCAGCAGGAGAAAGAGTTGAGTAGTTACTAGTTTGGCAAATGCAGCAGTCTTTAACGAACTGTCCAATCTCCTTTTTCATTCCGGGCCAGAATACCTTCTTAGCCATATGTTTGTAAGTCTTAAGCAACCCCCCATGACCCCCGATTATGCTAGAGTGAAATTGTTGTATCAACATGAGACTGAAGGGATGTCTTCTGGGAACAACCAATCTGCCATCATGCAGTAGCAGCTCACCCCGTGACAAATACTCAAAGTCCTGAAGCTCTGTGTTTTTGAGTTTGGAGGCTATTTCTTTACATTCGCGGTCTGCTTTCTACTGCTCAATCAGTTTGGTAATATCCACATTCAAGGGTGCTGTTAACTGCAACTTCTCCAATCTCTCAAATTGCTGTCTTGACAATGCATTGGCCACTCCATTATCAACCCCAGGCTTATACTCAATTGTGTAGTTAAGACCCGACAACTTCACAGCCCACCTTTGTTGCTCGCCAGCCAATCTTTTTTGATCCAAAAGGTGCCTCAGAATTTTTTATCAGTTCTGATTACATAATGTCTTCAAGTAATGTAGTGCTTCCATTTAGTAACTGCGAAAACTACGGCCAACAACTCTTGCTCGTATACTGATTTAGCACAACCACCCTCAAAAAAGCTTGGTTATGAAGGCAATAGGCCTTTGATTCTGAGACAGTACTGCTCCAATTCGTGTTCCTGATACATCCATTTTGATAATAAAATGTTTACCAAAAAGTGGGAGTTTAAAAACTGGTAAGTCCATCAATGCTTCGTTGAGAATTTCGAATGAAGATTGTGCCTTGTCACTCCAAAGAAACCCGTTTTTCTTGAACAACTCTGTCAAGGGTTGAGAAATTTTCCCATACCTTCTTACAAACCTTCTATACTATCAGGTCAGACCCAAAAATCCCCTCAACTCTGTGGTGTTTTTAGGAACTGGCCATCATTTAATGGCTGCCACCTCCTCTCGTCGGCAGCCACTCCTTTCCTAGAGATTGTGTGGCTCACATAAGTTATCTCAGTAAGTGCAAACTCACACTT
Organism: Lepidium aucheri; assembly: GCA_900406435.1. Classification (NCBI taxonomy): domain Eukaryota; kingdom Viridiplantae; phylum Streptophyta; class Magnoliopsida; order Brassicales; family Brassicaceae; genus Lepidium; species Lepidium aucheri. The sequence continues at coordinate 33,639 of OVBA01001030.1, read as the reverse complement.
CTTCTTATTCGCGTAGAAAGTGTTTCGTTGCAATACTTCTAGCACCGTCTGCAAATGCGGCTCATGAGATTTCATATCTGAACTGTAAATCAATATGTCATCAAAAAATACCAAGACAAACCTCCGCAAAAATGGTCTAAAGATGTCATTCATAACACTTTGGAATGTCGCTGGAGCATTGGTGAGTCCGAAAAGTATCACCATAAATTCATAGTGGCCTTCATGTGTCGTGAAAGTGGTTTTGTGGATATCCGAATTCCTCATTCTGATCTGATGACACCCTCTTGAGATCAGTTTTCAAGAAAACCGTTGCTCTACACAGCTCATCTAGCGACTCCTCTATAACTAGAATATGATATATGTCTGGCATTTTTTCCTTGTTGAGTGCCCTATAATTAACACAGAAACGCCAACCTTCGTCTTTCTTTTGCACTAATAAAAAGGGACTGGAGTATGGGCTCACACTAATTCCTGCAACATTTCCCTGACTAGACACTCCATTTTATCTTTTTGTGTGAAAGAGTACCTCTATGGGCGTGATTTTGTTGGCTTTTCCTTTTGTTTCTTTTGGTTACCAACTTTCTTTCAAGTTTTTGTTCCTTTTGAAGGTACAATCACATGGGAGAGAACATGGCTTGGTATTTAGCTTCATTGAGGGAGGCTCACAATGAAGCTCAAGATAGAGATGGCTAGGAACCCCACTAGCTATCACAGTTTTTAAAGCACATCCACTTATCAAGAAGAAGTTCCATATGAAAATTATTTTCAAGAAGACCAATATGAATATGGTGAGAGATATCAATCTTGGGACATAGAGTATAACTATGAAGAAGCTTATGACTATAAAGTGGTTTATGACTACGAAGAAGCTAATCCTTCCCCAATCTTTGGAAAAGAAGACATTTACAACTTTTTGGAGTTGATTTTGGAAGGACAAGAGAATTATTAGAAGAATACTCTATCGGATTGATGCCATTGAGGTTGCTTTGGAAAGAGACTCTAAGGATATGAGCACTCATGAGAAAAGTATGGATGAGGGTATATTGATTGATTGTCATGAAGAGAGCCCTATAATCACTCCATCCACATCAAGAAATGTGGAAGATCCAAGTAGTTTCACTTTGCCTTGTGTCATTGAGAAAAAGAGTATAAGTGCTTGAGTTGGGAAGAAATAGAGGAGATTATAAAATCTTGGGATGAAAAGAATGGTAAAACCCAGCTCAAGGATTTGGAGACAAATTATAGCATTAGTGAAGAGCCCAATAAAATTGGTAAAAATGCAATTGAAGATTATCCTTTGAGTGAGCTCAATGCACCAGATTAGGAGTTTAAGTACTTACCAAACGAGGGTACATTTCTTCTCAACGATGAAGAGACTATACTTGAATGTCTTCGTGGCTACATGGTTGATGAGAATGGTGTGATAAGGTATGAAGATCCTTGTGAAGATGATGTGGTGGAAAACATGGAGGAAAAATCAATTGTCGAGAATGAGCTTTCAAATAAGGAAAACATGCAAACGCAAAACATAGTCAAGCAAGAGACAAAGGTTAAAAGACCTACAGAGAAACAAGACATCCTCATCAAAGTTTCCTATAAGGAAGGTGATGAGGAAGACTCTCCAAAGGCAAAGCCATATAGCAAGCATCTTGGTAAAATCCTCACCATCAAATTGGGTATAGATGATCGTTGAAGTTGTCATTCTTTGAGGAGGTTAGGATGAAAGAATTTAGGAGATGGTTCTATGATGAGTATGATCCTTGAGATCCAAACTCATGCCACACTTGTTTCGTGAAAGTAAAAAGAGTTAACTCTCGGGACGCGTCTGTGGAGAAGAATCTGCTTTCCGATTCCATCATTGCATAAAACGTGCTGCATTATGTAGTGCTTGAGACATGAAACAAGTGCACTTAGGAGGCAATCCCATGGTATCCTTTGTGAATAACTTTTAATTTTCTTTATGTTGCTTGGGTTTGGCATGTTTTGGGTGTATTCTTTTTGATGGTTTTTGATCTAGGAGGATGAAGTGCTTAAATAAGGAGTTGAGTCAAATGGTTTGCACTAAAAAAGAGGAGAATTGGCTTGGGGGTCGATCAAATGGTTGATGTGATTGGATTGACGTAAACCAGTGGACATGAGAACACTCAACCTTACGGTCGATGACCATAACCGACGCTGCGACCTGCTCCATCGATGGAACACTCAACCCAAAGCTCTCAACCTCATCTATCCGAGATTCACTTCGTCGACCTATTGGTCGATGGAGCCAACCCGACGCCACATACTCCAAACCAGCCCCGTCAACTGTCTATCCGATAAACCTTATCCGACGGCCGTGACCAGCTCTTTTTGGAAGTCTATTTCAACGACTCCAACCTCGATCCGGCTAGGCGGATTACCGACTCAAGGAGTCTATGCTTGTAAAAAGGTACCAAATTCACCACCTTTGTACATAGTTTATTTTTCAAATACATTTTTTTGCTTTTGTTGTTTTGGTCTTTCTTTTTTGAATTTACTTTCTCACCAAGATGGTGAGAAGTAAGGCTGAGAGACATGACCTAGTTGCTAATCCTCATTTTAGTTGTTTTGTTTTCCATTTTCTTGAGTACTTCATTTGCCATAAATTTTTTTGAAAAACACAAAATCAAGCATTTAATTGCATTAGCATTTCATATATAATATTGAGTCTTTAGACGCATTTAGGTTTTCATCATAGTTTTCATATTCGGTTTTGGGAATTATCTTGCTTGATTTGAACAAACTTGTTAGTTTATTGTCTAGTGACCATTTTGAATTCTTTGAGCCTTGACGAGCAATGTCACAAAATGTACGACGTGGTGGAAAAATTTGGGTACGTATATTTCCAGAAAAACCAGGTTCGATTCCCACTATCCGCCCAAATATATATGAATTCAAAAGGATAAACATCCGGAATCCCTATACTTGCGCTATGTCTTGAAATAACTTGAATTGAGTTCTTTAATTGAAGTTATACTGCTGAATTTTGGCCTTGAGATGCATTGTACGTTTTCCTTCCTTGTACTCACCTTGGAAAATAACTAAGGTGACCTTTCTTACAAATACAGTTTATTCAATGATGCTTAAAGTGGCGGAGAATGTGCGTAAACCCGTATATTTTGTGTCCACCGAGAAAGCAGAGAGCAAGACATGAAGCAACCCTCTCATGTTTGTCGATCCTCAAAAAGGATATGAAGCATACCTCTGATCGGTTGTGGATCCTAAAACCAATAAACTTGTGTTAAAACTGAATCAAAACAAGAAATGACAAATGTGCATAATTAAATTAATTCTTTCTAAGCTCAAAGAAGTTGAATCATATGTTCATTGATCTCAAATCTCTTAGGAAGCCTGCATCTTTAGAAATAAGAAATCAATTCAATGGCCTAGAAATTGGTTTAGAGTATAGGACATTTCAGAATGGATACTAAGTGAGATGAGTACACTGTGGTCTAACTAGGAGGATGAGGGTTCATACATGGATTACGGTCTTTTCTTGATAAGTTGTTTGCTTTAGGTAAGACATTCCCTTCGTTGTTTTTTAAACCTCATCTTTGGTCTTGTATTGTTTGCTTGAAGACAAGCAAAAGACAAGTCCAGGGGAGTTGATATATGTAAATATTATGCTATTTTCACTATCATTTTGCATCATTTTCATCCATTTAAGATGCTTTTAGATTCATTCTAGATCATATTGTGTATATGCATTAGAGTCCTTAGGTCATGCATTTGCATATTTGGTTCTTTTTGAGTCAGTTGTAGGTTATTCGGAGCTTAACTTGGAGGATTGGAGTTCATGGGATGAGACATTCAATCGATGGGATCAAGAAACATGAAGAAGGAAATAGAAAGCGAAGATCAACCTCATGATCGATAAATCATGATCGACATCTAAACCTGGACGAATGCGGGCGAAGAAGAACCAGTACTACATGTTTGAAGATGGTGATTGATAAAGGCCTTACCATACACGTAATTTGCTGAAATTTGAAAAATGATAGCCACAAGAGTTAGCTTGCTTTTGGTGGTAGTTTTAAGGTATTTTGACAAGCGCTTAGAAAGATACAATGGATTTACTCAACATATGTCATCTTGCTGCGAAGATTACATTGAAACTCTTGGGTGCAAGGATCCTTGACCTCAAGCTCGACTTTGGCAGATCGACCTCGGGTCATTGGATTCACTAGACTCTGTACCACTCACCGTCTACCAACAGTCCGATCAAATATTGTCGATGAAGCCATTTCCTGCATAATCCGCACGAGATCAAAGAAGAAGCACGAGAATGCACTTCCTCGACCATCAGCCCAACTTCGGCAGGTGGACCTCAATTTATTGGGCTTAGAACACACCAGCATGCCCTCCATTGACAAACGACCCGAGGTGACAAGTTTGATGCCACCCGTCCAAGCTTCAGTTGGACCCGTACGGCTTAATACATGAAGATAAGTGGCTTCGACTATTTGGTCGACTTTCCTCGGGTTGACCTCGGGTCGCTGGACTCAGAATACACTAGAACGCCCCTTATCGACCAAAGGCCGAACCCAAAATGCTCGATGCTTCATGATCTTCACCAAAACTCATATGAGAACTCACATCGGGTATTTGCTCGACCCTTTCAGGTTGATGGGACACAAAGGATGATTTTTTATTTCTGGGTTTCTCAACATCGACGATATGGTCGACCAAGACTACCTCGACTCCCTGCCCACGTGTGCACACTTGCCAAATGTCAAATTTTGATTCCGTTTGTCTCGAGTTGACCCAGATCCGTTTTGTCATGGCCTTTTGGGCTTGTTGCCTTAATCCTATGCTTACAAATATTTGAGACATGAGAGAAAGAAATGAGACACTCTTTTAATTGTAATTTTCGATATAGAATAGTATTCTTGAAGCTTTTGTTGTGTTCTTGAGAAAAATAGAGGATTTTTGGAGTCCCAAGGTAATGAGGTCATCGACCACAACTTGCTGATCGGACAAGCCCTCCAATGGATCCCGGTCATACACGACGCACGTGACACCCGCGGGAAGCCCAAGGCTCTACATGACTATTTCATCGACCCTATCGGCATGCTGCTTAGCCTGATCGAGCCCATAGCTGAGATGAACTTATCAAGACTAGAAGACTAGAACAACTGAAGCTTAAAGAGTTCAACTCTGATCGTGCTGCGGGAAGCTCATACTCAACCACAGACTTCACCATGGAAAGCGCAATATCAACCACTGAATGCACCAAGGACAGCTCAGCCTCGCCTACATGTCTTACTGCGGGTAGCACTCTTCCTGTCCTAGTACTTTTTGGTTTTAAGATCAATGTCCTTGCAGGTATCGACCACACCACTCAGTCGTAGTTTAAGGTAATCCAAGTTCGTTCGGTCCAATTGACAAGTATTAGTTGCCGAACTTTATGGCAAACGTACATGCCTTATTGGACTCGGTCTGCTTTTAATTTTTGGTATCTTTTGTTTTCTTTTTTGTCTAAGTGATGCATCACTTATTTTCTTTTATTTTATTTATAATAAACTTTCCCTAGAAGGCTCCTCGCTGCCACTCCCCTATATAAGGTTTCACTTGGCATTTGTATATTTCACCAAGTTATCAATAAAGAATGAACTTTCTTCATAGAAAAACACAGCCGCCTCCTTCTCTCTCTGAGGATTCGAGAATAGAGAGATGAGATCAAGTCTTGTGAGGATTCCAAGCTTGATTAGTTCAAGATTATCAAAGGAATAACAACCGTACTTTGTGGTTCTCACTCGCAACTTCCATAACAATTCAGCCTCCACTGATTTGGACTCACCAAGATCGGATCCGCAGATTCATATCCTTCCTACAGCCATTAAGGATTGTATCATTGGTATTAGAGCCGAAAGGTTCTAACGGTAACACTATGTATCGTTCCCTTTCATCTCTTTTCTATACTTTTATTTTCGAAATTTATTTGTGTTTCTTTGATTTCATTGATTGTTGTTGTTTGTGCTTTGGGTTTATAGTTCTAGGAGTCACCAAGCTCTAGATCTGTCAATTCCGAGTCCTATATAGGTTGTTACTTTCATTTTTATATAAAAATCCTCAAAAAAATTGCTTCATTGTTCCTCGTGTTTTTCGTTGTGTTCTTCATTCTTTTTACGATTTTGATTTGTTTGATTTGCTTTGATTTTCGTATAAGTTGTTGTTACCATGTTTGAATCTAGTGGGCGGCTACATACAAATATAAATTAGGTTAAGGCTTTGTTTCGGTTTTTTGTAGAACCAAAATTAATTTTTGCTTGCTCGGTTCATTTAAATTAGAACCAACTTACCTTATTCGGAACCCTCTTGTTCACGTTAGAGTCTTACTAACACTTAGCCATTTTTTTGGTTTTGTTTTTGTAGGTACAATCCGAACAAGAATAAGCAGCCCCAACCGTGAACCAACTCACTGGACTCACGAACGTACTCATTAACATCCAAACGCAGATCACTCAGATGAATGATCGTATGGATCATTTAGAACGTGCACCTCCATCTGCCACAAGACCAGGCAAACCGCTGAACACCCACAACACAACCCGCATGATCGAGCAAAACATCCGCCAAGCCACTTTCATGTTAATTATACGGACGATGAAGAAAATGAACGGGTCGAGTACGATTTGGATTCAACCCATTATGCAAGCCACCCGTACCACCCGATGTGCACAGCAGCAGTACCCTTATTCACAAGACCCGAACAAATACCCGGACCATGCTGCTTATAGGAGGAGAGCCGCACCACACATGCGACCAGTCGCAGACCCGACTATACCAAACCGGCGAGACTTTAAAGTCACGAATATCCTGACCGTAAGAAACTTTCTTTTGCAGCCGCACAAATCATGGAAAGAGCTCTTACATGGTGGGATCGAGAAGTAGCTGACCATAGATGCCACCGTGACAGACAGATTGATAGTTGAGACGAGATGAAGCGCCTCATGCGTCGCTGGTACATATCACATTACTATCACCGGGAGCTACAAAAGAAGTTCTGCAAGCCCTGACAAGGAACTAAGAGTGTTGAAGAATACTTTGATGAGTTTGAGCTATTGAAAAACCGGCTAGAAGTGGAGGACTCGGAAGAAGCACTCATGGTGCAATTCATCGATGGGCTAAATGAGAGGATCACGGCCAAAGTCGAGAGGAACTCTTACCATGAACTTTGTGAAGTTCTGCACCTTGCTATCCAAGCCGAGCAACATATCAAGCGGAAGGCAGCTTCCAAGCCCAAGTCAACATGGATCGCACCCAAGGCTATAAAAACAGTACCAAAGAGCTTGAACTTGAGTCCCAGTTCAAGAAAGCAATAACCGAACCTTCCAAGACCATTGAGGTACCAAAAATTTTTGAATCTTCTCATACTCATGATATGACTTGTTTCTGGTGCCAAGGCCGAGGACATATGGCACGAGACTCCCCAACAAATGAGTCATGATACTCATGGTAGATGGCGGATACGAGTCACAAGATGAACCGGAAGAAGAGACAACCACACCAAGCCCACAAATTGAGCTTCCAGACCACAGCGGGTCATTAGTCATCCGCAGGACACTTAGTACCATTGTTGACTTAGGAGATTTGATTCAACGGGAGAACATCTTCCACACTCGATGCACCATCCACGCCAAGGTATGCAATCTAATTGTCGATGGTGGATCTTGTACTAATGTGGCAAGCAAGTACATGGTTGAGAAGCTCAAGCTTCAAAAGACCAAACACCCATATCCGTACAAGCTATGTTAGCTGAATGACAAGTCTGAAGTGAGTGTAGACGAGCGGGTCACCTTCCTATTCAGTATCGGGTGTTATCACAACCAAGTGACTTGTGATGTTGTTCCGATGCAAGCCATGCATGTACTATTGGGACGACGGTGGCAGTTCATGAAATCCAAGCTAAGCAATCTAAGGAAACCGAGGTAAAACGTTCCAATTTTTACATCTTTTCAAACACAGTTTCTAAAGCTATCACTACACAAGATAAGGTGCTACTCATGATCTTTAAGGATTGTTATATTATAGTCCATGAAAATATCATATTACCCGCTGAAGTGACCTACGTACTAGAAAAGTACAAGGATGTGTTTCCGGATGAAATTCCCGCCGGGTTACCACCGATTCATGGCATAAAGCACCAGATTGATCTAGTGCCTGGAGCTCTATTACCCAAGAAGGATGGATAATGGAGAATGTGCATGGATTGTGGAGCTATTAAAAACATCACGGTCAAGTATAGGCATCTGATTCCCCATTTGGACGATATGCTAGATGAGCTAAGTGGAGTTGCGATCTTCACAAAGATTGATTTTAAGATTGGATATTATCAAGTAAGGATGAAGGAAGGCGACAAATGGAAAACAACCTTCAAGACCAAGCAAGGCCTCTACAAATGGTTGGTTATGCCATTCGGCCTTACTAACGCCCGTAGCACCTTTATGCGCCTTATGAAACAGATTCTACATTCTTATATCTCTAAGTTTATTGTAGTTGATTTTGATAACATCCATATTTATAGTAAGACGTTAGTCGAGCACATTACACATATTGAGATGGTCATGAGTACTCTCCGAAAGGAAGGACTATATGCCAATCTCAAGAAGTGCATCCTTTGTACTGATGAGGTTGTCTTTTTGAGTTTTGTTGTAAGTACTGCAGGTCATAGAGTTGACCAAGAGAAGATAAAGGCGATTCAAGAATGGCCCACGCCATCATCCATTGTACATGTCTGCAGCTTTCATGGACTCCTTAGTTTCTACCACCAATTTGTGTGAGATTTTGGCACTAATGCCGCACCACTCAGTCATCAAGAAGGACGTGCCTTTCAGTTGGGGTCCCAGCCAAGAAGAAGCATTTCAGCAGCTCAAAGATAGCCTGACCCGAGCCCCAGTATTATTGTTATCCAATTTTGATCGAACTTTTGAAGTTGATTGTGATGCTTTAGGTTTAGGGATTGGAGCTGTATTATCACAAGGAGGGAAACCGGTAGCCTTCTTCAGCAAGAAGCTTAGTGGAGCAACCCTCAACTCCCCAACTTACAACAAGGAACTCTAGGCCTTAGTTCGATCATTGGAAACGTGGTAAAACTACCTCTTGGCAAAGGAGTTCGTGATCCACACGGACCATGAGACGCTGAAACACTTGAGAGGCCAGACCAACCTCAAAAAGAGACATGCACGATGGCTCAAGTTCAGAGAGAACTTCTCGTACATGATCAAATACAAGAAGGGCAAAAAGAACATAGTCGTGGACGCACTATCACGAGGCATGCCCTCATTACGATAATGGAAGCTAAAGTATTGGGTTTTGAATCAATTAAGACTCAATATGCTGATGATGCAGGTTTCAAGGAGATTTTTGAAGCTTGCGGCCAAAGAGTATTTGGAGAATTCTACCTCCATGATGGGTTTATCTTCAAGAACAGATGGCTTTGCATACATCAGATCGATTCGGGAGCTATTAGTGATGATGCTCATGGTGGTGGACTCATTGAACATTTCAACATTGATAAGACTTTGAGCACGCTCAAGGACCATTTCTTTTGGCCACACATGAAGATGTCATTAGACATTGCAAGCGATGTATTGCATGCCTTACAGGTAAGTCCAGATCACAGCCTTATGGTTTGTATATGTTTTTACCGATTCCTAATGCCCCCTTGGGTAGATATTTCCATGGATTTCGTGTTAGGTTTGCCCAAGTACCAGAAGAGGGATACGATTCTAGTCGTGGTGGACAAGTTTTCAAAGATAGCGTATTTAGTTCTGTATGACAAGTTTGCTGATGCCACTCAGATCACCACTTTGTTCATTCAGGAGGTTGTGAAGCTCCATGGGATTCCACGAAACATTGTGTCTGACCAAGACCCCAAGTTTCTTAGCCACTTCTAGCGTACTTTTTGGCAAAAGGTTGGAACCAATCTATTGTACTCCACCTCTTGCCACCCACAAACGGATGGACAGACTAAAGTGACAAGTTGGACTGTGTCGGCCTTACTCTGAGCACGAGCGGGGCCGAAGCCTTGCCGTTTATCGAATCTGCTTATAACCATGCTGTTCATAGTGCTACTAACCATTCACCTTTTGAAGTTGTGTGGTTTTCAACCTTTGTCTCCACTCGACCTTGAGTATTTACCACCACCCGAATTGGTGAACCAAGATGGAGACGCAAAGGCAGAGCAAATCCAAAATCTGCATGAGGATGTGTAGGCCTATCAAAGCACGGACCACTAAGTATAAGGCGCGAGCTGATAAGGGATGTAAGGAGGTTATCTTTCAACCCGAAGATTGGGTTTGGATGCATTTGCGGACGGAGAGGTTTCCAAAGGAGAGGAACAGGAAAAAGAAGCTTGCAGCAAGAGGCACCGGCCTATTTCAAGTCCTCAAACATGTCAATGACAACGTCTACCGTCTCGACCTACTCGACCACATGAAGGTACATCCTGTTCTAATATTTCAGACCTTACACCCTTTGATGCAGGTTAACCCAATCTGATGTCGGATCGTTCTCAACAGGGAGGAAATGATGAGGTCATCGACCACAACTTGCTGATCGGACAAGCCCTCCAACAGATACCGGTCATAAGCAACACACCTAACACCCGAGGGAAGCCCAAGGCTCTACATGACAAGTTCATCGACCCCATCGGCGTGTTGCTTAGCCTGACCGAGCCCATAGCTGAGACAGACTTATCAAGACACGACCAACTAAAGCTTGAACAGTTCAACTCTGATCGTGCTGCGGGAAGCTCAAACTCAACCACAGACATTACCATGGAAAGCACAACATCAATCACCGAATGCACCATGGACAGCTCAGCCTTGCCTACATGTCTTACTGTGGGAAGCACTCTTTCGGTCCATGTACATTTGTGTTTTAAGATCAATATCCTTGCAGATACCGACCACGCCACTTAGCCCGCAATTTAGGTTAGTCTAGATTCGTTCGGTCTAAATGAAAAGTATTAGTTGCCAAACTTTGTGGCAAACATACTTGCCTTATTAGGACTCAGTTTGCTTTTAATTTTTGGTATATTTTGTTTCCCGTTTTTTCTAAGTGCTGCATCACTTACTTCCTTTTTTTTAGTTGTAATAAACTTGCCCTAGAAGGCCCCTCATCACTAAACCCCTATATAAGGTTCCACTTGGCATTAGTATTTTTCACCAAGTTATCAATAAAGAACAAACTTTCTTCATAGAAAAACCCAACCATCTCCTTCCTTCTCTGAGGATTCGAGAATAGAGAGACGAGATCAAGCCTTATGAGGATTTCAAGCTTGATCAGTTTGAGATTATCAAAGGAATAACAACCCTCCTTCGTGGTTCTCACTCACCATTTCCACAACAATTCAGTCTACACCGATTCAGACTCACCAACGTCGGATATGCAGATTCATATGCTTCTTACAGCCATCGAGGCTTGTTTCACAAGGGGAAGATGGTATTAGGATCATCTTCACCCATTATTAAGTTTCTATTTCCATACTCTTCTCATCTTTAGTTATGTTTATGCCTTTTGTTATTTCATTTTGTTTGTTTGTTATTCATTGTGGAATGATGAAGTAGTGAATGATAGGTTGATGGTTTGGTAGATCCTTGGAATTAATGATTGAATCATGAGTTTAGGTTGATAGATCTATAATTCCTTCTGTTAGAGTATTCTTAATGCTAGATCCAACTTTATCACTTGGAAATAGATGCTAGGAAAATTATCGCCTGAGAGGTGTTCGATAAAATTCCGTAAAGACTCTTTTGTGAGCTTTTCTTCCATATCCTTCGAGAAAATGATACTTTGGGGATTAATGGTCTTAGTGAGCTTGATTGTAAACCTTAATGATTGATTGGTTTGAAAATGAGAGTTTAACAATATCAATTGATTAATATAGAGGTTAATGCCGTGAGAATGGGTTAATCTAGTTTATATGTGCATGCCCTAGGATGGTTCTTAATTAGACCTTATGCATCTTGATTTGATTGTTATTCTCATTGATCAACTGCCTAGCCATAAACCTATTGCTAGTTTGTGTTTTGTTCTTTGTTTATTTTTTTTATTATTTCCTTTTGTTTGGACTTGCTTGATTTGGTTTGGTTTGGTTGCTTTATTGTTAGTAGTCTTTTAGTTTCAAATCCCCAATATCATTGCTATAGCTTTAGTCATAATTCTCATAGTCCTATTGTGTTAGTTCTAGATTCTCGTGTGTTCAAACCTCAAGTACTTTACAATGACAAGTTTGTGAAGCGTTTTTTGATTATAAATTTTAATTAATTTGTTTTGCACCACACCATAAACGCTTGGATCAAGCATCAACATATTAATATTGCTAGATCTCTCATGTTACAAGCGAACATTCCTTTATCCTATTTGGGATATTGTCTACTTACTTCATTTTTTCTTATTCATAGAATACCTTCTTCTCTTTTACAGAATCGTTCTCCTTTGGAATTACTAGCAGGTAAAGAACCAATATACGATGGTCTTCGTGTCTTTGGTTGCTTATGTTAGAGTTCCACTTCTCCAAAGTAAAGGACTAAATTTCAACCTCGTGCTAAACCATATGTTTTTTTGGGTTATCCTTTAGGTTATAAAGGATATAGAGTAATGCATTTAGAAACCACTTCCATTCATATTTCTAGACATGTTGTCTTTTATGAAGATATTTTCCCTCTTCAAAATGAAAATACCATTTTACGTAACTTATATTCTTTATTAGAATCAGGTACCTTCAAAGATTCTTCTATTGAACACAATTCTGAGTTGGATAGTAATGATGCAGATTCAATAAAGATGCCTTCAACATCGACTACAGAACGTGAATATATCACAAAAGGATGATAAAGATACTAAGTCAGAAAACAAAATGAATCCGAAAACAGAATCAGCTACTCAAAGTAGATGAGTTTCTAAACCACCTCGTCACTTGCAAGCCTACTTTTGCAATTTAATAGAATCAGATGTTCCTTAATTCTTAGCTTGTTATATGTCATTTAATGCTTTAAGTGAGAAATACAAATCATATCTTTGTTCTGTAATGCAGTTTGGTAAACCAACTTCTTTCACTCAAGCAAAGAAATTTGATGAATGGTTCATTGCAATGAATGAAGAGCTAAAGTCTTTAGAAGAGACAGAGACATGTGAAATCGTTTCTCTTCCTCCAAACAAATTGGATGCAAATGGGTGTACAAAACAAAACTAAATGCAGATGGAACTTTGGAATGATACAAGGCTCGTTTAATAGCAAAACGATATACTCAAAAGCCAAGAATAGACTTTGTAGATAATTTTTCTGTGGTAGCCAAAATAACTACTGTGAAAACACATTTATATGCTTTAGCATTTAAGAATAGGAGTCTTCATCAATTGGATATCTCTAATGCTTTTCTGAATGGAGATTTAAAAGAAGAAATCTACATGTCACTTTCTCCTAGTTAGACACCAAAGGCAGGTTCTTATCTTCCACGTAATAGATTTTGTAAATTGAAAAAGTCTATTTATGGTTTAAATCAAGCTTCTAGACAATGGTTCCTTAAGTTTAGTGAAGTCCTTCTTGGTTTAAATTTCAAAAATTCTCATTCTTATCATACTCTCTTTGTGAGGAATATAGGAGGTCAATATATAGCAGTTCTTGTTTATGTTGATGATATCATCATTGCTTCTAATAATGATGAAGCTATTCTTCTCTTAATACTGCTTTCTATAAATCCTTTAGACTACGTGATCTTGGTCTTTTGAGGTACTTTTAGGTCTGGAAAGTGCTAGATTGGCTGATGGAACCTCATTTTCTCAATGCAAATACACTTTGGATCTCCTTGAAGATGTTGGTTTTTTGGCTTGCAAACCTTGCAGTACACTAATGGATCCAAGTCTAAAACTTTGTCTCCATAGTGATGGACCTCCCTTACCTGATCCCATTGTCTATCGTAGACTTCTTGGAAGGCTCATGTATCTAGCCATAACATGGCCAGACATCACATTTGCTGTCAACAAGCTTTGTCAATTTGCTTGTGCACCAACACAGTCTCATCTTCAAGCAGCTTATAATGTTCTTTGTTAACTCAAAAACACCACCGGTCTTGGATTGCTTTATTCTACAAAGATTGATCTTTTCCTCAAAGCTTTACTGATGCAGATTGGGCTTCATGACTGGACACAAGAAGATCAACAACTCGTTATTGTATATTCCTTGGCCTTCACTCATCTCATGGAAGTCAAAGAAGCAGGTAACAATTTCTATATCTTCTGCAGAAGCTAAATACCAAGATATGCGTTTTGGAGTGAATGAAGTTATGTGGCTTGTCAACCTTCTTATTGAACTACTTTTCCCTCAAACAGGTCCGATTCCTTTCTACTATGAGTGTACTGTAGCGATACACATAGCAAAGAATACAATGTTTCATGAGAGAACAAAACACATTGATTTAAATTGTCACGAAGTTCGTAAACAATCACAGAAGGTCTAATCAAAACTCTCCATATAAGGACAAACAATCAGATTGCAGATGTGTTTACTAAGGTTTTTCTTCCAAGCAGATTTCATGACTTAAGAGACAAGATGGCTTTATATTCAATATCGTTGCCATCTTGAGGAGGGGTATCTGAAATAGAGTTTTTCAGTTATCTCATCTTTTAGTTGGTTTAATTGTATTTTAGTATTCTCGGTTATTTCCGGGTCACTACTTTTCTTTTGTTTGTTATAATTACTCTATAACAGACAAAATTTCCATTAACGAAGATTCAATCTTCTTTCTCTTTTCTCTCACGAGATCCCCATGAATCTTTTCTTTGAAGATTGTTCTTAATCTCATAAAAAGCTAGATCTATATTGTTTATGGATTTTGTACATTTCCAGGAAGCCGCAAGAACCGTCTAATGTTCAAATCAAGGTAAATTTTGATCAGAAATCACGTGGCTTATGTTGGATAAGCTTCAATAGCTTGGAGCTCAAGATATCTCTTAAAAAGGAAGTTTAGAGAGAAGATAAACTCAAAAGAAGATTCTAGTTAGATTTAGATAAGGATAAGTCTATTAGAATAATGATTTGTTTTAGAGAATTTAAAGGAGCAAGTTCTCTATAAATATTATAGAAATCGAGCTTGTGATTTCATAAGTTGAGAGCAATACAAATTTGATTGTTGTTTATTTTGAGAAATTTCTAAGAAATAATAAGAGAGTTTACATAAAGCTTTGTTCTTAGGATCTCTTTATTTGGTATCAGAGCCAGGTTACGAAGCTTTGGACTTGTGAAATCGTGATTAGCTAAATCACAAATGATGGGAGACAATGTGAAACCTGTGAAGAAAGATTCAGTCCCATCTTCGGTATTGTGTCCGATGCTATCATCCACAAATTACACGGTGTAGGCGATGAAGATGAAGGTGGTTCTTCAAGTGCATAAAGTATGAGAAACAATCGATGTTGGCTCAAGTATAGAAGAGAAAAATCACTTAGCCAAAGAACTTTTATTCCAATCTATTTTAGAAAATTTGATCTTGCAAATTGGAGAACAAGACTCACCTAAAGGATTATGGGAAGCGATTAAGGCAATGAATCTAGGAGCAAAAAGAGTTAAAGAAGCGAGGCTACAAACTCTCATGTCCGAGTTTGATAGGTTACGAATGGAAGAGACCAAAGACATTGTTGCTTTCTCGGGAAGGATGAAGGAATTTGCATCAAAAGCTGCTGCTCTAGGTCAAACGTTTGAAGAACCTAAATTGGTGAAGAAGTTTCTCAATGCATTACCGAGAAACAAGTTTATACACATGACAGCCTCATTGGAACAAGTATTAGATTTGAACAAGACTGGTTTCGAAGACATTGTATGGAGACTTAAAGCTTACGAGGAGAGAATTGCGGATGAAGAAAGCAAGGGTGAGTCTCAATATAATCTCTTGTATTCGAATACCGAGTATGATAGTTCAAGAGGACAAAGAAATAAACGAGGAAAGGGAAGAGCTGGTTCAAATTCGAGAGAGAGAAGCACAAATAAAAAGGATAGATCTAATATCATATGTTTTCAGTGAGACAAGAAAGGACACTTTGGCTCTGTATGTCTTGAAAGAAAGAACAAGATGGAGGAAGTTAACAAAGTGGAAGAAGAAGGAGAATCCGGAAGAGATGAAACAGAGGAGTCAATGTATATGCATGAAGTCATATATCTCAATGAAGAGAATGTCAATCCAAAGAAGTATCAAAACGAAGACAAAGAGGAAGGGTTTTGGTATTTGGATAACGGTGCTAGTAACCATATGACGGGAGAGAAAAAGTTTTTCTCTGAGATAAACACAAGGATCAAAAGGAAGGTTAAGTTTGGTGATGGCTCATGTGCTAAGATTGAAGGAAAGGGATCAATACTCTTTCAAGCAAAGAATAGAGAGCAAAAACTCATGACCGATATATAGTTTATCCCTGAACTGAAAAGCAATATACTAAGTCTAGGTCAAGCTACATAAGCTGGTTGTAAAGTCATAATGGAACAAGATGTTTTGGCAATGTATGATCCGAGTGGAAGGTTGTTCTAAATGTTATAAGATCATCAAACAGATTGTATAAGATTAAGCTTGAGAATGGTAAACCAATCTGTTTGTATGCATGAATCAATGAGGGATTCTTGGAGATGGCATGCACGACTTGGACACTTGAGTTTTAAGACAGTGAAAGCTATGGCAACAGAAAATATGGTTTACGGACTGCCAAAGATTAAAGAAGAGAAACAAGTGTGTGAGTCATGTCTAGTTGGGAACAAGCTCGTTTTAGTTTTCCAAAAGCAACTCAGTTTCGAGCTTCAAGGGCATTAGAACTATTACATGCAGACTTATGTGGACCTATCTCAAAATAGATATGTTTTTGTGATTGTCGATGATCATACTCGATACATGTGGACAATTCTGCTTAAAGAAAAGAATGAAGCCTTTGCTAGATTTAAAGAGTTCGAGGTACTAATTGAGAAAGAGTTAAAGAAATCTATAACTATGCTTCGGACAGATAGAGGAGGTGAATTTATGTCAAACGAATTCAAAAAATTCTGTGAAAGAAGCAGGATTCAAAGGAAACTAACGGCTCCCTATACACCTCAACAAAACGGAGTTGTTGAAAGAAGAAATCGTAAGTTGATGGAGAAAACAAGAAGTATCCTCAAAGCAATGAATGTTCCGAATTATTTTTGAGGAGAAGGTGTAAGAGATTCAACGTACTTGATAAATCGTATACCAACAAGAGCTTTGCATAAACTAACTCCTTACGAGAGCTTAAGGAACAAGAAGCCAAGTGTGAGTCATTTAAGAGTGTTCGGATGTATAGCTTATGCAAAAACTGAGTCAACACATCTGAAGAAATTAGAAGATCGATCACAATGTTTGGTACACTTTGGTGTTGAACCTAGATCAAAGGCTTATAGACTTTATAAACCGTCAACTAAGAAGATTGTTGTGAGCAAACATGTTGTTTTCGATGAGCTAAAATGTTGGAATTGGATGGGAGAGCAAGAAGATAATACACAAAGTCCTGGTATATTTGTAATAACTTGGGGAGAATTACAAGACAATGGTTATGGCTAGTATAACTCAGGAAATCAGAGAGTTGATCCGGAATCAGAAAGTCATGACACAAGAGATTCTAAAGCAGAAATTGAAACAGAGAAAACAGAGCTGGAACTAGAAGAAGCTGAACAAGGAACACGAGATGAGCATGAAACGATTCAAACCACTTTGAAGATCAACTCGACCATGACAACCTCCAGCTTATCTAAGTGATTACGCTCTTATGATAATCTCTGGTTGTCAAAAACTTTTACTCTCAATGGACAATGAACCAATGAACTATGAAGAAGCAAATAATTCTAGAATGGAACAAAGCATATTTGGAGGAGATTAACTCAATCAACAAAAATAAAACGTGGACTCTAGTTGACAAGCGTCTCGGTGTTAAAGTTATTGGTCTAAAGTGGATATTTAAGATCAAATGTAATGCAGATGGGAGTATCAACAAGTTTAAAGCTTTGTTGGTAGCAAAGGGTTATGCTCAACAATCCGGAATTGATTTTGATGAAGTTTTTGCTACAGTTGCTCGTATTGAAACAATCCGATTGTTAGCTGGTTTTGCTGCTTCAAAGGAATGGGAAATACATCACTTGGATGTTAAAACGGCCTTCTTACATGGAGAGTTAAATGAAGAGGTTTTTGTGACTCAACTAGAAGGGTTTGAAAAGAAGGGAGAAGAGAAGAAAGGTTTCAAACTCACAAAAGCTCTTTATGGTTTACGACAAGCTCCAAGAGCTTGGAACACAAACTAGATCAGATTTTGAAAAACTTGATGTTTGAAAGATGTTCCAAGGAGATTTCTGTGTATAGGAAGGAAGAAGGTATGGATCTACTTGTCATTGCAGTTTACTTTGATGATCTCTTTGTGACTGGTTCAACAACGAAGATCATACATGATTTCAAGAGAGCTATGTCTACAAAGGTTGAAATGTTAGATTTAGGAAAACTCATATATTACCTCGGCATTGAAGTGAAACAAACAAAAGAGGGAATTGTATTGACACAAGAAGCTTATGCAAAGAAAATATTACAAGAAGCTAACTTGGAAGATTGCAATTCAACACAAATACCGATGGAGTTTGGTCTTAAGCTTTCAAAGAAAAATGAAGATGATACAGAAATAGATGCAACAATGTTCCGAAGAAGAATAAGATGCCTAAGATATCTTTTGCATACAAGACCTGATCTTGCTTTCTTAGTTGGAGTAGTAAGTAGATATATGCAAAAACCAAGATAATCACATGGCAAAACTTTGAAGCAAATTCTAAGATATCTTCAAGGGACAATCAGATTTGGCTTGAAGTTTAAGAGAGGAGTTTCAATGAGACTTGTTGGTTATAGTGACATCAGCCACAATGTAGACAATGATGATGGAAGAAGCACAACCGGGCATATCTTTTACTTAGGAGAAACACCAATAACATGGTGTTCTCAAAAGCAGAACACAGTTGCATTATCATCATGTGAAGCAGAATTTATGGCAGCAGCAGGAGCATCGAAAAAGGCTATTTGGTTGCAAAATTTGATGGGAGAGATCACGAGAAAGGAGAGCATAAAGACAAAGATTAACATCGACAATAGATCAGCTATAGAGCTCACGAAAAATCTTGTCTCTCATGGAAGATCAAAGCACATACACAATAAATATCATTTTATCCAAGAGTGTATACAAAACAACCAAATTGAGATCAAGCATGTCTGAAGTGAAGAACAAAGAGCTCACATATTAACAAAAACCCTTACTAAAATCAAGTTCAAAGAAATGAGAAGTCTGATTGGAGTTCAAAATTTTTCAAAGAATGACTTGAAGCTTAGAAGAGAGAATGTTGGATAAGTTTCAATAGCTTGGAGCTCAAGATATCTCTAAAAAGGAAGTTTAGAGAGAAGATAAGCACAAAAGAAGATTCTAGTTAGATTTAGATAAGGATAAGTCTATTAGAATAAGGATTTGTTTTAGAGAATTTAAAGGAGAAAATTCTCTACAAATACTTATAGAAATCGAGCTTGTGATTTCATAAGTTGAGAGTCATATAAACTTGATTGTTGTTCAGTTTTGAGAAGATTCTAAGCAATAATAAGAGAGTTTACATAAACCTTTGTTCTTAAGATCTCTTTAGCTTATCCCACAGGAAATGACTGTGGATCTGAATTTTGAACCCTAATTATTTACCTCTTTCTTGCGCGTGAAGGTATCTGATGGGATTGTGTTTAAGTCTAC
The DNA here is from genome assembly GCA_900406435.1 of Lepidium aucheri. Classification (NCBI taxonomy): domain Eukaryota; kingdom Viridiplantae; phylum Streptophyta; class Magnoliopsida; order Brassicales; family Brassicaceae; genus Lepidium; species Lepidium aucheri. The sequence goes on along the minus strand of OVBA01001030.1, from coordinate 13,863 downwards.
TTTTGCTGTGTTTTTTTATTAATTCTCTTACCAATTAAGGTGAGGATTTGATATGCGAGACTTTTAGTTTTAGTTTGATTAGGGTTAGTTTATTCTTTTGTTAAAATATCTATTAAAATACTTTAATAGATATTATATTAATAAATGTAAGTATAAGTATAATAAAAATGTAAGTATATAAATAAATAAATAACTAATATAAATATAATATATTATATGAATAATGATTTTTTAAATTGTATGATTGTTTGATAATAGGTTAGTTGTTTGAATTACGTTATATAATAAATAAATATGAATAAATATTTGAATATAATTGTGGTGTGAAACATTTTTAAGAATAATTATATTTTGAGTTGATTAAAAGAAAAAGAAATATTTAGATTATAATTAGAGTTATCTCTTAAAGAGTCGTGACGCGAAATAAATAATTGGTTATGGGCCAGAATTCCTGCAAAAAAGAGACAGAATTTTATGGAAGATTTTATTAGAGATGAAAAAATTAAATAAGCAGTTGGAAGAACCGTTGGAGAAAAGGTTTATTAGACCAAGTAGTTCACCAAGGGGAGCTCATGTATTGTTTATGAAGAAGAAATATGGTAATTTCAGACTTTTCATAGACTATCGTGGCCTATACAAGATGACCATCAAAAATAGGTATCCTCTACCACGAATTAATGAGTTCTTGGATCAGTTACAAGGAGATTCATAGTTTTTGAGATTGATTTAGCATCAGGATATCGTCTGGTTGCTATTGCTGGAGAGGATATTATAAAGACTGCATTCAAGACATGTTATGTGCATTATGAGTTCATGGTGATGCTTTTTGGATTGACAAATACTCCTACCACTTCTATAAAGCTTATAAATAATAATTCCAAGAGTATCTAGACAAGTTTGTCATTGTGGTCATTGATGATATTCTAATTTACTTCATGAGTAAGGAGAAGCATTGTGAACACCTAAGGATCGTGTTACAGTCATTGAGATATCAGCAGTTGTATGCTAAGCTATCTAAGTGCATCTCTTGGCAGAGATCGATTGGATTTTTAGGTCACATTGTGTCACAAGTAGGAGTTGGAGTGGATCCAGATAAGATCAACACGTTAACAGACTGGCCTATACCTAAGAGTGCTACTGAGGTTTGTAGCTTTTTAGGGCTTGTTGGATATTACTAGAAGTTTGTGGAAGGTTTTGCAAGTTTGACAAAACCATTGATACATCTCACGTGTAAGGACGCACAATTTGAATGGTTAGAAGCGTGTGAGCAGAGTTGTGGGTTCCTTAAAGAGCGCTAGACCAAGATGTCTGTGTTGGTATTACCGACAGTAAGTGTGTCATATGTGGTTTACATAGATGTGTTGAAGACTAGGCTACGTTGTGTGCTTATGCAAGAGGGTCACTGTGACACCAAAAATGTCAACTTTATGCGAACTGCACCCAGCTATCCACTAGATCAACCCAATCCGCGGCCAGATAGTGTGCGATGAGGTTCAAACTAATCATGTTTGGGTCATTTACTTATCAAATAGGGTTCCCTAGCATACTTAATTATTTGTTGTGGATTAACTTAGATAAATAAGCCCATTCATACTTATAAACTTATTTATTTAACTTAGTGAAACAGTTCATGTACAACTTAGGTTTGCTATATATTCTATTACAATATACTTAACCGATCCACACATTTCCTAACCCATCTCATTCCCGCATCGCCCGTTTATTTTCTATCTTTACCTTTACTTGCATACAGAGGTCTATCAATAATGCAATCAATGCACTCAATACAGTCTTCCAGCTTGATTGGGCAATCGGTATGGTCGGATCTCATCCCTGTTCATGTGTACTCCGCTACTATTCAGCCATTGAGCACACATCCGAACCCTTATCCCAACTATACCGCCTAAGACAGCCATTGACCATACTCATTCAATACCATAACAAACATATATCTCAATCATCGTATATAAACACATATAATGATCACGGTCGACCCACGGTTAACCACTCACATTTAACTACTCGATCATGCCATCTCTTAACGCTTCCTTGATCAATCATGAATGACTTCCACTCGCTATATTCTCGATAATGGGCAAACATTTCTTGATACGAACTCATACTTAGCGATCTTTCCTTGTTCTTCTCTGGTTTCTCTTTATCTTTTTTGTAATGATCACAAGAGACGAGTGTGAAGCATATATATATATATATAAGTTCTAAAGCTTCCTTCTCATTGAGTTTCCATAAGAAACTTAGCCCAACGATTTTCTATAGTGGATTACACATCACCTGCTTGATCAACTTTTTTCTTGCCACGTAGTAGCTCACGATCCCTGCTTTACTTAGCTAAGAATTGCTCACAAAACTAATTGGTTACGCAGCTATCTGCCTTCTAACCAGATCGTTCACGCACCGAAGTGTTTGGTTCCATCACATACCTACTCATGTAGCTGGGTGCCTACAGAGAAACATATTTTCTCAACCTAAACGAAGTTATTCAACCGTTTGGATTCCTCGGCCACTACTCAACTTGAGTCAATTTAACTTGATCTTTCATTCAATCTGTCCGTACAACACACGGCCAGAAACCAATTCTACATGGATACCTTTGGCTAAACGATCAATCTATTCACTTTGGTTTGACCAACCACCTTCCCGACACTTGTCTGGAATTACCTGGAACGGTTCACTAACCCCCCCATCTAACGAAGATTCGTCTTCGAATCTAAGACTTTACCAATCTGCCTTCCCACTTCTCCAACCACTTAAGGAACATTTCCTTCAGCAATGGCTGGATGTGATGTACTTGGATCAGATGGTATTTTGGCTTCCATATACACTCTCGGTTTCATGGCTTGTCTTTTCGCTAGTGGTAACTGTCCTTCCTTTGCCTGTTTTCTGGTGGACTGCATAAGCTTTGGACATTTCAGTCTAATGTGTCCGACTTCACTACAGTTGAAACACATGCTTGTAGGTGATCCAACACTTTCCCTCCTTGTGATCGTTCCAAGTTAATTACGTGCCTTATGCTTGAGACTACCAGACTGAAAGCATCATCTAGTAAGGACTCTGCACACTCCCTAGTGCTCCCTACCGCATGTTAAACACACAGGGTTATTTGTCTTCCCCAAGTTACTACTTTCTGACATATTGATTATCTGTCCAGACCCATTTTATACTCAATTGGGTTATAGGGACACTCAATTTTGTTTTCTTACCCATCTTACCTTCCTCCTCTATCTGGCCATCCAACTGAGATGCTTCTCCACAAGTTCAGCAACTCAAGAGTAGTTTCAAACTTGGAAAATCTTGTGAAGTTTAATCCATAATCCACGCCTAAGGTGACGGATTTATGCATATTTCACTTCCTTATCATGGTTGGAGTACTTCCTAAGATTATTAAATTCAGTCTCATATTCTCTTACGTTCATCGAGCCTTAGGTTAGCTTCATAAAGGCCCCCTCTAGCCTATCCAATGCTTCTGGGGGAAAGTACTTCACCAGATACTCATTACAGAAAGTTTCCCAACTACAACTCGGGTTTGCCCTTCGCCTAGATATGCTAAGCCATGAAGCGTGTGCCTCTCCTTCAAAGTAGTGAACGGCAATATCTTTCTTAAACTCTTGGGGGAGGATAAAGAAGATTTTTGTGGTTTCTATTCTATCAAATTATAGAGATGGTGGTAAGTAAATGGGAATGTCTAACCAATACTCGGAATGTTGACAAGCAATCAAGACTAACAATCTACCTAGTACAAGTTCAATGTTTGGAAGAGAATTCTGTCACAATCTTATCCAAGTAAAAGCAATAAACTAAAGACTTAAGGTAAGTATAATAAGACAAAAAAAAATCAAAAAAGCATGAAAAAGTAAAGCAAGATCGAAATGCAAAATCAACAATAATAGAGTTGGGTAATGAGGAATGGGGTCAATGATCGATGTGTAGCGGGGAAACTATGATTCTCAACAAACCACATTGGAATTTATCTCAAGGAAGGGGTTCAAGCATATCTATGTCGCTCTCGCGATCATAGACTGTCACTAAACAAGACTCCAACCTTACCCTAGTAGTGGAAATCAAATCAAGCAAACATTAAGATTATACCCAAAAAAGGCTAACAATCACATAAGGAATTCAATCTATTGCCCAAATAATGATTTTCCTAGATCTAGCTTAGATAAACATTTCAACAACACTAGTTGACGGAAATGGATTTGATCTGAGTTCAATGGCCAGTATCAAATCGGCATTAAGAACATTAGATCTAGCAAGATCTTATCTATTTCACGCTTAAGAACCTAGATCCCCCCATAGATCTGCCCCGATCGACCACATTTGCTTATTATCCAAGACGGATCTACTCACTCATGACGAGTGAGAGCTCAAACCTTGGGGCGGAAGTAAAGAGCATAAAAGAAAAAGCAAAAGAAACTTAAAACTAAAGATTAAAGGAAAAGAAATTGCAAATTATATTAAAATCAACTCAAACAATCATTCGGCAGAACAAACACAAAAACTAGAGAGAAATTACTTTTTGATCATAAAGTTTGCATAAAAATGTGCATAAAAAGGTTTATGTTGCATCTAAACCTAATAAGCTCGGTCAAACCGACCTAAAGCAGTCAAAAGGTAACGTTAAAGGGTGATCCTCGCAGGTGAATCAGCAAGGGGAAGGTGCATGGCATGCTTCAGATACTTGAGTTGCAGTTTTATAGCGAGTTCAACGTCCGAGGGTGATTCCAAGGCTAAGAGGTTGAGTCATCAATTCTTGCGTCAGTCTTTTGATTCTTCCCTCGAGGTAGAATAATGAGGCGAGATCGTAAGGCGGATTCTTCTTTTGGAAAGTTGAGGTTTTGTGCTTCCCAGGTTGATATTCTGGTCATCCTCGCGATAGAGGTTGCGGGGCGGAAGTGCAAAGCTTGTGAAAATCTTCTTTTTGCTACTTCCTCGATCATCCAGCACTCCAATATTTACCCTTTAGCTCCATTCTGCTCCATTTTGCTCACTGACCTAAATTCACTCCAAATGCAAGTACAAATACAAAACGTGTAAAATATATCTAAAGAACCCTAAACGATGGAAATAATATCTATATGAATGCAAAACAGCCTAAAATATAACTCTAAAACACACTAAAAACAACATATATCAGGTAAAAGAATTGAATCAAAGTTCCTTTGGATTCTACTCATCCTTTCATCCGCTTGATGAGCTTTGCACTACTAGAGAAAAACTTAGTGTCCAATCTCTGCATATGCTCTATTACCTTTAGGTACGATGGAATACTAGCTACCTGGGTTTCCTCAGCTATATTTTCCACCAATACTACAGTAACTAACTGTTGTCCCACTGTAACCGAATTCACAACTAGCAGTCTATCAAAGACTTGAGCCTACATGCTCTGTACAACTTCCAATCCAGCATGAGCCGTAACATTTCTGTTCAACTCTTTCATGAGTCACATTACCCAGATTCTCAGCACTTCCCATATTGGTCGAACCATTTCCGTTCTGAACCATCTGATTATCGACACTCTTTGTCAAAATATGATTATCCTCGGCCATTACAAGGCATGCAATCACAATTTTAGTTTTATCGCTAACACAAATCGACACCCACATCAATTCTTACCATGACACTTTGGCGAGGGTAGGATGGTTCTTTACCCAATTAACCCACATATGCGTATAACAACAATCCTAGAATCATATATGCTCTGATAACAATAGTGCGCCCCGAAAAGTCAACTCAATGTTAAGTGCGTCCAACTATCAACTAGATCGCCCCAATCCACGACCACATAATCTGCGGTGAGATTCAAACCGATCATGTTTAATTCATTTACTTATTAGATAGGGTTCCCTAGCATACTTATTCATTTGCAGCAAATTAAATTTGATAAATAAGTCCATTCATACGCATAAACTTATTCATTTAACATAGTGAAAATTTTTCATGTACAACTTAGGTTTGCTATATATTCTACTGCAATATACTTAACCGATCCACCCATTTCCTAAACCATCTCCTTCCTGCATCACCCCTTAGTCTGCGCCTTTATTATCTTTATCTTTACCTGTATTCACAAGGAATGCATAATCACAACATGCCCAACTAGCAGATCATATTGTCTCACAAGTTTATCAATAATGCAATCATTCAGTCAATACAATCATCCAGCTCAACTGGGCACTCGGTACGGTCGGATCTATCCCTTGTTCATGTGTACTCTACTACTATCCAGCCGTCAGGCACACATCCGAGCCCTTATCCCGACTATATCGCCTGAGCCACCCATCGACCGTACTCATTCAATACCTTGACAAACATATATCACAATCAACATATGTAAACACATAGATTGATTACGGTCAACCCACACTAAACCACTCACCTTTACCTACTCAATCCTAACACCTCTTGATGCTTCCTTGATCAATTAGGATCACTTCCACATGCTATAATCTTGATCACGGGTGAACACTTCTTGATACGGACTGATACTTAGCAATTTTCCTTGATTTTCTCTGATTTCTATCTTTTTTGTAATGATTACAAGAAACGAGTGTGAGGCATATATATATATATATATAGGGTAGCCTTCTTTACCAATGGGTTTCCATGAGAAACTTAGTTCAAGGGTTTTCTAGAGCGGATCACACATCACCTGCTTAATCAACTTTTGACTTGCCACGTAGTAGCTCATGCAGCTGCCTGCTTTACTTAGCCAAGACTTGCTCATGCAACTACTTTGTTACGCAGCTATCTGCCTTCTAACCAGACTGCTCGCGCACCTAAGTGCTTGGTTCCATCACATACATGCTTACGCAGCTGATTGCTTATGGAGCAACTTTTTTGTTAAAGCTACTTAACTCAGTTTTCACTAAGTCATATAACCATTCGAATTCCTCTACTACTCACCTGATTCGACTAAACCTTGATCTTTCATTCAATCTGTCCTTACCACACATGGCCAGAAACCAAATCTACTTGGATACCTTTGGCTAAACGATCAATTTTTTTGCTTTGGTTCGACCAACAACCTTCTATGTACTTGTCCGGAATTACCTGAATGGTTTTTGGACTATGGGTGTTACAGTCAGGTTATTGCTTATGCATCTAGGTAGTTGAGGAAGCATGAAGTTAACTACCCTACTCATGACTTGGAGCTTGCAGCAGTGGTTTTTGCTATTGAGGTTTGGAGAGCGTACTTGTATGGGGAGAAGATACAAGTTGTTACTGACCATCAAAGTATGAATTATATTTTCACCTAGGCAGACCTTAATCTCAGACAAAAGAGATTGGTAGAGTTGTTAGCGGACTATGACTTGGATATTTCTTATCATTCATGAAAAGCTAATCTGGTAGCAGATGCACTGAGCAGGAGAAGGAGCGATGCAACAAGCACAAAGGCAGTACAAGAGCTAGCAACATTGTTATCCAGTCTCAGGATTTGTGAAGATTCTATGGAGAATGATGCTATGGGCTTAAAAGCAGTAAACCAGGTGGACTTACTATGGAGGCTTCATGAGGCACAGAAAAAGGATATTGCTTTACTGAAGTCAGTTAAGATCGGAGTTATGCGTTTCAAAACCACCAAGAATGGGACACATACTTTCAGAGGTCGATTTTGTGTTCTTGATGACAAAGATCTGAAGGAAGAGATCTTGAAGCAAGCACATCAATCACGTTTCTCAATTCATCCGGGTTCTACCAAGATGTATCAGGATCTAAAGCGGTATTACCATTGGAATGGGATGAAACAGGAAGTAGCAGATCGGGTAGCAAAGTGCACGACTTCTCAACAGGTGAAGGTAGAATATCATGTACCGAGTGAACTTCTTCAGAGGTTGCTATTACCATAATTGAAAGGGGATATGGTGACTATGGACATTGTTACTAAACCTCTGAAACATTAAGGAAGCAGAATGCTATTTGGCTAATTGTAGATCGGCTTACCAATTATGCTTATTTTCTGGCAATCAGCAAGATAGACACAAGAGATCACTAAGCTTAGAGGTATGTTGATGAGATCGTCAGACTGCATGGTGTTCCAATGACTATTGTTTTCTGAGAAAAACTCAAAGTTTACATCAGAGTTTTAGAGTGCATTTCAAAAGGTTTTAGGGACCTAGGTGTAGTTGAGTACATCATACCATCCTCAGACAGATGGTCAGTCTCAGGGGACGATTCAAACATTGGAGGATATGCTTAGGGCTTGCAAGCTAGATTAGGGAGGTCGTCGGGAATGACATTTGCCTTTGGCAGAGTTTGCTTATTATAACAGTTATCATGCAAGTATAAGCATGCCACCTTTTGAGGCTTTTCATGGATGTCCTTTTCGCACTTTACTTGATTGCAATCATTCAAGAAACAAGTGAACAAGTAAAGATTCTTAAAAGGAGGTGGAAAGAAGCTCATGAGCGTCAGAAAAGCTATGCATATAAAAGAAGGAAAATTTTGGAGTTTGAAGTAGGGGACTTGGTGTACTTGAAGATGAGAATATTCAGAGGAGTGAACCGTTTGGCTAATAGAGGAAAGCTCAAGCCAAAGTACATGGGTGCTTACTCCATTACCGAGAGAATTGGAGCGGTCACATATCCTTTTAAGTTACCACCAGTGGTTGCAACTTTTTACGATGTTTTCCATGTGTCTATGCTCAGGATAGTAGTCACAGAGGCAAAGCTCATTATCTCGAAGCCACTACAAGCCTTATAGTCTAATTTACGGGTGAGAGGAAAACTAATAGCAATTGTAAACAAAAGAGAGGGTGGCTCCAAGAACAAGAAAAGTAAGACTGTTCATGTTAACTAGGAAAGAGATGGGATCCAAGAGTTGTCATGAGAGTCAGAAAATGAAATGTGAGAGGATTACCTAGAACTCTTTAAGGACAAGAGCAGGATCACTGAAACAGACAAATTTGAGGAGGAATTCCTAGAAGTGGAGGAGAATTGTGAGACCATACATTAAAATTGGAAACTTAAATTCATGGCCCATAAGTTCCAATAAAATGAAAAGTTTGAATTTGAGCTAATAGGAAAATTTGTTTGGCATGATAAAATCTTATCAACTTAGCTTCAAAACCTAATCTTATCTCCTTTATAATTCAGCACTGTTACACTTCTTTTTCCTTCTCCCATATATAAATTCAAAATCCCAAGTCATGATCTACGTTGCTTGAATTCATAGTGCCACATACCGAAGCATTAATTGGTAAGGACAACCATCCGACTTGCTTACTTTTGTGGCTTGTTATTTTTTATGACTCGAATTCTGACCACAAACTTTGCAGATCTGGAAAAATTCTGTTACCAGGAGTCCGGAGCTTCAAACTGTTCGTCAATCAGAGCTATATTGAGAGAGTTACGATAAGGTAAAATGTCGAATCTATTTTCTATTTCAGACTTACAAAAATTCTGGAGTTTTAATCTAAAAATTTGTGTTCAACTTGGCATGTTTAGGGACGCTTTCCGACAAGATCTCTGCAAGGAAATCTATATCCATATGAATTTTGGATAGAGGACATATCAAGGAAGTCACAAGAACTGTCGAATGTTCAGATCAAGGTAATATCTGATCATAAATCAAGTGGTTGTCCCACAAGCAACAATCGTGGACCTGAATTATGAACCCTAATTATTTATCTCTTTCTTGTGCGTGAAGGTATCTACTAGAATTGTGTTTAAGTCTATTTTTGCTGTATTTTTGATCAATTCTCCGGTCATATAAGGTGAGGATATGATTTGCGAAACTTTTAATTTTAGTATAATTACGGTTAGTTTATTCTTTTATAAAAATATTTTAATAAATATTAATGTATGGATAAGTACAATGTAAATATAAATATATAAATATATAAAACTAAATATAAATATAAATATTGTATTATATGGATAATTATTTTTGAGATTATGTGACTCTTTTATAATATATTAGTTGTGTGAACTATTTATATAATAAATGAATATTTGAATATAATTGTGATATGGAATATTGTAAAGAATAAATAATATTTCGAGCTTCCAAAAAAAACCATATTTTGAGTTGATAAAAAGAAAAAGAAATATTTAAAGTATGTTTAGAGCTGTTTTTAAAAGAGTGATGACGCGAAATAAATAGTTAGTTACGGGTCGTAATTCCTGAGGAAAAGAGACATATAGTCTGAAGTGGGTCGACAGGAACACTTCAGCTCAAAAACCACTGATGAGCTAGAAAGGATTCATTTATGGACCGTGGTCTCCCACCAAAGTGCTATGTAGCCATTGGTGGGATGGTTGAGCCGTTGTGTGCAGCTGACTACAATGGGCTGACCAACATGTTTGGTACAACTCATTGAAAAACATGAGTTGTATATGCTTGCTTTCTGTGATTATGATAGACTTGCTTTAATTAGGGTAAAAATTAAGCCTCAGTGGGCAAAAGTGATCTCCTCACTGAATATTTATATTCACCCCTCCATTTTTTCCTTTTCACAACAAGAAAAGGTTTATTTTGCAACCATATTTTGCAACCATGCATGTTGCTAAATATAGAGACAAAATCACAACTAATTCGCAACTTATTCACGACGAAGAGAATAACATCACGAAAAAGTTACTAATTTGCAACCTCAATTGACTGTTTCAAAACTATCGTAATATTGCCACTATTTTGCAAAGTTCTTACAACAAAACACCAATGTTGCAAATACGTTGCAAATTAGCAACAACTTTGTAACTACTGTGAGATATACAAATTGTTCGTTGCAATTTTGTTGCAAAGGATGTCATGATTTTGAAACATTTTCTAGTGGTTGCAAGACATTTGCACTTGTGTCACAAAAAGCTTAGCATACCACATTTTCCCTGTTTATACCTACTTTTAGTGACTAGCAGTTGTAATCACTAATATAGTTGTTAAATCGCTGCGAAATCTTTGCAAAATTTTCTTATTTATAGTCTTTCCCTTTCATTCTTATGCTTCAACCAAAAAAAAAGAAGAAAAAACAGAGAGAGAAAAAAAATTAAGAGAAAATAATGGGAAATTACAACTATATAAATAATTGAGAGTATATGTACAACCGAATCGGTGAAGGTATAGGTAACCTCTCCGTCGAGTTTGCTTAAGGAGTTGAGGAGTTTATGTCACTTGAAAATGTGCAACCAATTGCACAAAGTAGTGGGGGTAAGTTCTTGTATTCTTGTTTAAGATGCAAAAACGATAAGTTTTTTACCTAGACGTAAAATAATAAATCATCTCTAGAATAGAGGATTTATGCCAGAATATAATGTCTGATATATGCAAGGGGAGCAATTGAATGTTAATTTAGGGAGTAGTAGTAATTATACAACTCATGATGGAAGGGATAATGTAGATCATGTTGGAAATATAGACGATAATTATATTGATCAGATTGTAAATGATGCCTTCCCTCTGCTTTCAACGAATTATGATCATAATAAGCAAGATCAAAATCAAGAATATGAAAATAAAGGAGAACCTAATAATGAGGGAAATTATTCTAGCATGTTTGAAGGTGCTAAAAATCCTCTTTACTATGGTTGTCTAGAAGGTCAATCGCAATTATCTTTAGTTGTCAGGTTCATGAGCGCTAAGACAAATTTTAATATTTTTGAATGGTGCATAGACTATTGGGTCTACTGAGTCATGTTATAAGAAAGAAAAGTTGATGCAAAATTTACATTGGCCATTTAATATAATTGATGTATGCATTAACTATTGTATGATCTTCTCGTAAGAAGATGAATATGGGATAAATGTAAATTTCGTGGGTTTGCAATGTATAAGGAGGGGAAGGAAGAACCAAGATTCCATTCAGTTGAATGTGGTATTTACTTATTGCTAGCAGATTGAAAAGAATGTATGAAAATGCAAGCACTACAACAACAATGAGATGGCATGCCGAACACGAATCAGAGGTTGGGGAAATGTGTCATCCATCTGTTGCAGTTGAGTAGAAAAATTTCCAGCATTTACATCCCCAATTTGCCAATGAAATTCGCAATGTATATCTTGGATTATGCATTGACGGGTTTAATCTATTTGGAATGTCTCGTAATCATTTATTGTGGCATGTAATCATGACTTAATATAATTTACCTCCAGGTATGCATATGAATGAAGAGTAATTATGGATTGCAATTTTGAATTCTGGGCCAAATCATCAAAGAGCAAGTCTTGATGTCTTTCTTTGTCCCCTGATTGATGAGTTAAAGGAATTGTGGTCTACTAGCGTTCAGGCTTATGGATCCTAAGGAACTACATTTACTTTAAAAGCAGTTTTGTTATGGACAATCAATGATTTTTTGGCGTATGACATGTTATCTGGATGGACAACCTATATGAGATTATCTAGTCCAATTTCCATGGATGAGACAAAAGCTTTTCAATTACCAAATGAAAAGAAGGTATGTTGGTTTGATTGTCATATAATATTTCTACCTCATGGTCATTTGTTAAGGAAGAATAAGAAGAATCTTTTAAAAGGAGAGGACGCTTTAAATGATTATCCTCCTTGATCTTTGACAGGTTAACAAGTATTGTACGAGCGAATAAGAGTAATTAAGCTGTCAAAGACATTTGCTTGTGGTTGAAACGGACATGAAAAAAAAAGAGAAGGTTATGTAAAATGGCATAACTGGCACAAAGAAAGTGTATTTTGGGAGTTGCCATATTGGACAGATCTTAATCTTTGGCATTGTCTGGATGCACTGCATATTGAGAAGAATATTTGTGATACAGTCATAAATACTTTGATGAATATCAAAGACAAACTGAAAAACATAGTTAAGATGATACTAGATTTAGGCCAATTTTGTTTGCGGAAATAGATGCATGTCGAAAGTCAAGGCAGAGCTCATGTTTATATATTTAGATTGTTTTCACTGGAGAAGAACGTTTATTAAGATGTATCAAAAATAACGTCAAGTTTCGTGATGGTTACACATATGACTTAGCTAAGTGTGTGGATATAGATGAAGTAAATTTTCAGGTATGAAAAACCATGACTGACAGGTCTTTATGCAGCGACTACTTCCATTTATCTTAGAGGAGCTCTTGCCACATAATGTTCACCTTGCATTATCATGTAAAAATTATCATCTTGCATTATCAACGACTAATCTAGGTATATACATATATTATTTAACCATTAATCAAATGTATGATATTGTAATATAGGGCTTGGTGAATTTTCCATGATCTATGTACTAGATCTTTGCATCAAAGTCGTGTTGTAATCATGAAGGTTAACATAGTTCTAATTCTATGTAATTTGGAAAACATATTTCCACCTATGATACACACCTCAAGGTGCTTCTCTAAGGTTGTTTGGAATGAATCTCAACTAAAGGGAAACCGAAGTGCTTCATTTGCTAAGATGTAGATGTGGTGCGGAAGTTGGTGGATTGAAGAGTGATCCACAAGAAGAATGGAAGTTTCTTGATACACTCGGACACACTTCTGATCTAGGGGAATCCTCACGAGATCACTTGGTGTGGACTGAAACTATAGGCAAGCGGCAAAGCACTCTCATGGCTAGGGTTTTGTGTTAGAAGAAAGTTAGTTCTATCAGCTAGCCCTAAAGGGCAGACTCAAATTCAAAAATAAATAAGAAATAAAGAAGGGTCGCAGCCGNGCAAAGACATTCATAATATAAGTAAAACATACCTTGTTGGACCGAATGAAAGGCCAAGCCTTGTTGGTTGCTTGCAACTCATGTCTTGACGGTTCTTGATCCTCTTGCTCAGCTTCTTGAATGTCTTGAAGATCTTGAATGTTTTGGTCTTGATCTTGGTCCGAGTCCCTTGCCTTCTTCTTCGTACTTCTTGAAAATACTTCAATGTGACTCTTATCGATTTT
>OVBA01001029.1:11882-50509 GCA_900406435.1 Lepidium aucheri | reverse complement strand
ATCATCAAGCAAATGCTTCAGTTTCTAATAGAGCAACTAAATCACACAGTAGCAGATCTATCAAAATAAGCCACAATAAGAAAGAGATGGTAGAAAACGAGAGTTCGCAAACGGCAGCGGATGCACCGAAGCTAGTGGCGAAGCGAGAAGCGCGAACGCCGCCACTGCCTACACCGATAGTGAAGAGATCAAAATCATGTTTGTGGCTCCATTATCGTTATTGACACGAAGACGCAAGGAAGATAAAGAGATTAGGGTTTTAGGGAGAAAGATAGAGGTAGAAGATGATGATGATGGTAGACGAATAGTGATTGGGAGTCTTTTGCAGAGAATTTGAAGAGATGGAGAAGATGAAATTTTTTACAGAGAGTTTTTTTTTCTTCGACGAATAGCATTCAACCAATATAAAGTTGAAAAGTTCTTGTTTAAGAGCCGGTTTTTAACATTTTCTTTATTTTTTATTTAGTTAAATTTAATTAAAGATTAAGAACCTCACTTAAGAGCTCCCATTGGAGCTGCTCTAAGAGCTTGTCGATTTCCTCTGTAGTACTGAAGTAAAGCTGCAAGCTTCTCTTCTCTAACACAAGATAAAGTCACTTTCTCTTTATAAAACCTAACATCAAACGGCAGATGCATAAGCGGTCCAAAACTCTCTTTTGTAAAATCAAAAGAGATTATATGAATATCCTCATTCTCATCCTCATCCGCATCCTCATTCCATTTTGTAACACACCAGTATGTGTTTCCCTTGACAGTAATGCCAAAGCCATCAAACCTTATAGGCGACAGTGGAGTTATATCAAAAGTCTTCCATGAATCAGACTCAATATCGTAGATTTCGTATCAGAAAAATGTTTCTTTGAAAGGGTAAGAGAAAAATATAGTGTCTATAAACCTCAAGATTCTATAGCTTCGACCACAAGTATTGTTTGCGTATCCGAGAGCGTAACAGAAACTCCTGTTATAGTAGTTGTGGTTGTAAAAGAATCTTGGTTCAAACCACTTTGGTTGCAAGCAATATGGATTCCAAACCATAAACTTACTGTTTTTGTATTCATCATTGAAGATACACAACAACAAACCCTCACAATTTGAAACCCTAGATACCTTGAATAGTTGTTCGGTTAAGCAAGTAAGTGTACCTTTAAGCTCTAGACATGGATCTCCATTATTGATGAGGCTCATTAAATAAAGCTTTTGTTTCTTCAGCATGATCATCTGAGACTCTCCTTCCTTTATGGAAGCTTCTTCTTTATCAATATGTATCTTTGAAAACTTCTGATTTTTTGACAGAGTGTTCCAGTTTTTGCAAGTTAGTCGGATTGCTATCATAAATTTCAAAGGTATTCTAGAGAGAATATTCTCTACCAGATCTCTTGAAAGATCGGAGATTATTGTCATCGCTTCAAATTTTGAAACTAGGGTTTATTTTATTTTCTTCTGATTTCTTACGGCCAAAAGTAAAGGCATCTCCAATAATAGAACCCCAATTGGGGTTCTTAACAATTTTTTAATAATAAATAATAAGAACTCCATAATGAGTTTTAATTTTTTCATGCTTCCAATGGTAGAACCCATTGTGGAGTTCTTAACTTTTTTATAATATAATTATAAAATTTATAAATTTTATAATATATGAACATATAGTTTATAAAAACACAATAACTACAGTAAGTACACAGAACAACATTCAAAGTAATAAACTAAACGGTCACATCGTCAAATAAATCATATACAAAACAATAACTTTGAACTTACCCCTTCTCTAGCAATGAGCTTATCTTCAAATGCTTGTAACTCACTCTCTTTTGCCAATAGATTGCTCTGGAGTGAGCGAGCTTCCTGTGGTAAACCACCATAAACAAAATTATACAAGAAATGTGCAAGTCTAAAGCAGCCAATTTCAGATTTTAACATGAGAGATACTTGAATAAGTAGACACAGACATGGACACACTGATGTATCTGAAATCAGAGAAGTTCACTTAAGCATTAATTTGGTCCTTCCTTTGGCTTTGCAGCTACTTCCACTACCTCTGCAACAACTTGAATAGAGGATGGTTGCACAGATACAATAACCGACACAGCTGATTTGGTTTCAACATCAACCATCGCAGCAGTGATGGTTTCCTTTATGATGTTGCTGGATGATGAGGTTCCAGACACTGCAGAAGCAAACTTTGCGTCTAATATAGTTGCAAAGAAGTGGACAAATCAAACAGACTTGTGCAACTAAACAATCACAACTAAACGTTTACAACAGTACATCATCAAACAACTCTAAAATCATAATCAAACAACCATAACAACTAAACATTCAAAACTTCTTACCTATCCGTTTAGAAGAAGAACTCCCAATGATTTGTGAAAGAATCGATCAGATTTTTTCCCCAAACTCGGATCTTTGAAGTAACTCGCCAAATGGTGATGACCACCGTCCGATATGCAGATTCACTGCCTCCGCTCGTGCTATTGTTGCCGTCGATTGGAGAGATAGCCGTCGATTGGAGAGATCGCCACCTGAGGAAAAGAAGAAATTATTTTCGCTCGAAGAGACAAATGAAAAATGTTTTGAGACCCAGCCAAATTTTTTTTCCAGCATAAAATCCTTGAACCAATTACACGCCGACACGTCACCTTCTCTTAACATTTCTAAAACTCTTAAATAAGAACTGGTTCTACATATTTCTATTTATTTTAATTTTAATTTAATGTCATTAATTGTTAAGAACCTCTTTAAGAAACTATAATGGGCCATTTGTGGGCCTTTTTTATTTGGGATTGAATTAGAATAGACTATAATGTCAATTTTAATTTTCTTTTTCAACAATGAATCAACAAATTGATCTATAGCCTAAAGCTCACTCTTCAAATCTCTTTTTAAGTTACCATAGTGAAGCAAGTAGGAATCGAATCCTGCTACCAAATCATTAGTTGAATCATCCTAATTACTTAACTGAGAGCAATTCGACATTCTGTCAATGTCAATTAAAGTTGCTTACTTATCTTCAAATAGAAACAAAAAATAAAATAAATAGTAAGGTTGAAAAAAATAAAAAAATAAAAGTAAGTGACATTTAGTTGGTGGTATAAGTTTACTATAGGTAGACGCACGTGCACAATCAGAGATCGAGTCTCACCGAAATTTATGTAAAAATTTGGCTAATGGGCCGGCCATTGTGGCCCAATATTGTCATTGACAAAAAAAACAAATGGCTTATTACAAATCTTTATGCACCTGACTTTGAATTTTTCCCGATACAAAAGAAAGGAAAAAAAAGATTTTGAAAAATTAGTTTTGACTACGGATCAGATTTGTCGATCCAATTATAAGAATAAGGTTAAAAAAACGAAAAAAAAACAAATGGCTTTACGTAAAAGAATCAAGCTAAGAGCCAAAAGTTTCTGTGACGTTTGGTTGTGATCAAGTAACCACCAAGCTTACGGTTCTTTGGTTTAACCGCAATGGTCATACATGAAGCCTTCTCTAGGCAATACATGAGAACTCCGGTTCGGCCTCGCCGTTTCTTCCATCCCCATCGCTTCAACAATCTCCAAACCGGTGGTGTTTTCTCTTCTGCAACCACTAATAGACTCACTTGCTGTTCTTTAGCTTCTTTCACTATTTTCTCTCCTTTCTCCGTCTCTTTTCCTTCTAGCCTTCTTATCTCAACCTCAATCTGTTATATTACATAGACATAACATAATTTATAACGTTTTCAAAACGCAACAAAACCTTTTGTTAGGATTTCAATTTACCCCTGGACGCTTTGTTTGGCAGAGTTTCTTTAGAGTATGAACTAGTTCGTCTGTCTTTACTTCACGCTTCTTGTTCTTCCTTTTGCCTATCAAGCAATTTGAAATTCCATAAGATCGGAAGTTGAGATCATTCTTATCTAATATATAAATAGATGGGCTATGAGGTAATAATATCCTACATCGGAAGGTGGAAGGGATCCTTTTACTATATATAAGATATGTACTTCTCCACTTATTGCTCATTGGTTTTGAGTTGGAAGCCTATATTCTAATATAGTATCAGAAACCACGATCCACACAGTCCAACCCGATCCGACTCATAGCTGGTCTAATTATCGACAAGCCCGGCCCAAATTGGTGCCGTCGATCCATCTCCGAACATATCAAGATTAATGGTTAAAGAACCATCATCTCAAGGGGGCATATAAGATATAGTTGGAAGCTCATATTCTAATATAGACTACTCAACTCATATAGGCAATTGATTTTGAGTAGGGAATTCATAATTTCTAATATGGTATTAAAACCTATGATCACCGACAACAAGACATGCATGATGCGTGATTGAACACTTGTTAGAGAAGTAACCTTTTGTATAGGGCTTAGAGAAGTATAAAAGAAAAAGATAGTCTTGTGACTGTAATGTATGCTTCAAAGCCCACTCAAGAGCTCCAGTTGATGCTATCACTTTATCAACCACCACCATTACTCTATTCCCGGCTTCTGTTATCTCTATCTCCTTCGCGACAATCTCTTCAATTTCGCTTTTGCCACCATTCACAATGCTCTTCCCATCATCTTGTTCCTCTTCTTCTTCATCATCATCATCTTCTTCAAACTCCTCATACTCACTGCTACTATCTCCATCGTTTTCTTCTTCTCCAACACCTTTGTCTCCTCTTAAAAACTCGATTCTCTGATCTGTTTCTATGAAATTAGAGTCTGGTCTAAACCTAGTCTTTGAAGAACGGACTCGGACATTTCTTAAGCTCAATCTCACTGATTTCTTGAGAGATCTAGCCATATTCTCCTATGAATCCTGATCCTAACAACCATACATTGATCTTGATCATTATTACTGTCATTACAAAAGAGTTCCTAGGACGTGCGTACCATGAAAATCTATATATTAATATCAATTTAATTTTAAGGACAAAAACACGTTAATTGCAAAATCTTATATTAAACTTGAAGGTCTTACTAATGCAACACACGTTAATTTGTGTCTCAATTGATATAATCCCTCGTTAAATATATATTAGTCGAGTTTTTTTCATCTATTTTAAACCATCACTATTTTAATTTTTGTTGCAACCAAGGAAGAGATTATAAATAAGTCTTTTTGGAAACAGATATTAAAATCCCTATAAGTAAATCCAAACAACCATTTAAAATATCGTTTCCAAACATCTGTTCTAATTCTTTGAAATCAATTCGCTGATTTCAAATGATAAATTGATTAATAACAAAATAAGCATATCATTCTATGCTCAAATTAATAGTCGAAACACACGTATTTTTTTTTCAACGACAATATATTGAGATAACTTTTAATGGTTAAAAGATTACAATAATAAATATTAGCCTCTTTTCGAGTCAGAAAATCAGCTTTATGATTTAAAGATATATGAATAAACAAAAGGGAAATTGAGCGAATCAGTAGAAACACACATTAATATCAAAGAAACAGATCTGTTTTTGTTCATATAATTTATGAAAGAACTTAAAACATCCATTAATATCTCCTTCGGTATTTTAATATCACACAAGAGAGACACTTTCATCAAGACAACAAAAAAAAAACAAGAAACCACATAATAAAACAACATGTTGTTGGATCGTTGAAAATTAGGGCAAATTTTCTTCAACTATAGTCTCCAATTGTGGTTTCTTAGATTTCGAAACAGAGATTCTATGAATAAACTCAGCAGCTGAAAACTCTTCTACATTATCCAAATCCAACTTCGAACCAATCAATCTAACATTATCATCATCACCTTCTTCTTCAGGAGACACTCTTCTATTATCACAACGTTTCTTACCAACGAGATAAAGCCGAGCCAAATCAGAAGCATTAGCTGCAGAACTAACACGTGACATTGGCAAAGCAATGTATACATAACAACCTTCAAGGTCTAAATCATCGTCTGCAACAAGTGGTTTAAACTTCCGACCGATTGATAATGACTTAGCATCAACTAAGAAATAGTTTGGTATTTCCATCATTAGTTCTGCTGCTTTTGTCGGAGTTTGAATCTCACGTACTTCACCATCTGGTAGAATCACTTTAGCTGTTGGTGATGTTTTGTTTAAAGCACATGAAACATAGTTTCCCATTTTTGATTTAAGGTTTATAGATTTTACAGATGAAATTTGATTTTGAGAAGATCGAAGAAGACAATCAGAAGCTTGTTTATATAAGTACGATACATTGATTACATTATATGATATTAAATACTATATATTATAAAATATAGTGAAGATGGACATCATTGCAAGTAGAGGTTGACATTAATAGATCGTTGAATTAATACGCGTTATTGTTACTTTATATAGTTTTAAGTTATATATAATTAGAAGTCTATGACCATTATTTCTTTTACTCCGCGTCAATAGGTAATGATTATAAATTAATGTTGCGTTAATGATACATATAATTATTTTTTAATAATGTTTTAATTATTTAGAGTGAATTAAGACCATATACATCAGCGAAATCCCACTAGAGGTTCATCAAAAAATAAAATTAAAAATTAAAAAATTTAAAATTATTAAAAAATTTTTTTAAAAAAATAGACCAATCGTGGGCCGCCACGTGTTGTGGAGCCCACGATACAGTTGAAAAGTCCGGTTCTTCGCAGAGCACTGTAAGAGGAGGTTCACTATTTTTATTCATATTTTATTTGTTTTTTTCTTGGAACCTGTGCATTAAACCTCTAATGCACATGTTCTAAGTACTCGGTTTCTTCTTGTGATGGTTCTGTCTAATATTACTACGATTTTCTTTTTGTTGACACCACATTAATTGGAATAATTGATAGTGAAAAACTTTATATATTTGGTTTTCTAAAAGCTATGATGTATAAACAGTTTATGAAAGGTTATATAATTACTGTAGAGAGTGATTTAATCAAAGTTATTTGGATGATACAAATACAAAAGTCAAAAACGCAGAATTATTGAATTAGAAGAAAATTATTATTAATGCGTTGAGTCAACGTAGCTACAATTTTATACATTATGAAGAGACGGTGACATATAATAATATGTGGGTCCTAAATACGTTTTAGTGGCTCAAAGTGTGGAAGGAAAAGACAGAATTTTTTTTATGTTTTCGTATTAATTAACCAAAAAAAATCTTATTATATTTTACAAAAAAATTTTTTTGTCAACAAGTAACTATTGGATAGACAATAGTCTGATGATCTATAACCTAAGTTTTCCGACTGGAGCTGGACAGGAATCAAACTCCTCATTTGATGCCTAACAAAATTAGAGACAAGCTAATTGGACTGCCTGTTTCTTGGCTATTTAGTAAATTTTTTAATCACCTCATATGATGATAAAATACCAAAACTAATGTTTAGTACATATGACATGAGATTTGATACGCAGTCTAAAAATATTTAGGATCTTTTATTGAAAATATTTTGTTTGCTTTGCATCAAATTTTTACTAATACTTTATTTTACATTATATATTTTTAATATTTAAATAATAGAGCTCAAAAAAATTTTGTAAGTCAGAGTCTAAACAAATTTTAGTAAATATCATTTTTAGGGACATAATTTTTTATTTTTTTGTATTAATTGACCAAAAATAAATCTTATTATATATATATATATATATATATTTGTTAACATCGGGTCATAACTGATCAACCTATTAACCAAATTCGTGTATGCCCTAAGACACGATTCTAGATATGCAAATGCACATAATTTTAGTGGATTTACCACATATCACTAGACCAAAAATCACTTATAATTTTATTATATTTTGCTTATTTTTCTTTTTGTCGTGTTATTATATTTTGCTTATTTCCATCTACATATTTTTTTAACAACACGAGATGATGATAAAATACTATAATCATGTACATAATACATGGATACGCGTGGGATCCACGCTCACAACTTGATACATATCTGTACTTTCGGTTTTTGATCAACTGAGAGAAACCTTTGACTTCAATGACGTGTCGGCTTGGTTATGTATGGGACTCTTCTGTTGCTTCAAAGCCTAATTAAAGTTTTAATTAATGTGTTCCTTAGTTAGCATTATCATTGCAAATAAATTGCAAAATTCAAACTCCAAATGTAAACATAATGTAAACGTGATTTTGTGTTTCTCCTACTCTGAAGGCTAAAGCCATTTTACTTTTAGTCAATCGTAATCTTAAATTGGTTAATTTATCATTTTTATTCTTTTTTTTTCCTTTTTGAATCATCATTGAAGACAAATGGGCTTTGGCCCATTTGGAAGAAGAAGAGAATTTATGATTATGGGCTTTGGCCCATTTTAAAACAAAACAAAAGAGGAATCGATGATTGTAGGCTTTGCCCCATTTGAAAACTTGGACAATGAACAAGTCCATCAGTTTAATGAAGTGGTAAGAAGTGAACCAAAATCTATGGAGCCCTTATTTAATTTTTTTTTTCATTTTAACGGCAATATAAATATGGACCACAATAACCGGACCATTAATCAAATTTCTACATAAATTTTATAGACAGTAGAACTTATTCTTAATTATGCATATGTGTCTGTCTTTAATAGACTTATCACTAGCCATTGCACTAAAAGACATTTACAAAGCCGTTGTTGAATTAACAAATCATTAAAAATCAGTTCAAACCAATACAAATTTAAATTGAATAACAGTCCCTAAAATCTAATATACTAAGCTCACAAAACATTAAAAGAATAGTAAGTTTTGATTGTGCTCAAAAAATATTTAGGTGGTAAAGACCGACTAATCACCATCTAAACCGTTTAACTATCGCCAAAACCACCAACTTAATTCACCTGATTTTACCATAATTAAAATGGTTTGGATCTACTTAGACTCCTCCTAAGCAGCTATCTAGAACGATTTTTTTGAACATTGGTTTTGCTATAGATATATAATCCATTATCAAGTGAATATATAAATAACCTAATAATGGAAAAAAGTGTAAGAATAAAATTAGACTTTTCAAAAAGTTGACAAAGAATAATATAATCTTGGAGAGCAAGCGAGATAAAGAAAAAAAAGTTATAAAATTATAAAAAGAAAAAAAAGCAATAGAGAGACCTAATAGCTTCAAGAATCTATACCTAATCACAAACCAAAACCAGTGAAAATTGAAAAGAAAAAGACAATTATTAATTAAAGTATTTCAAATTCTGTGTGCGTTATTTATATTATTCTATCTAAACCGGTTTTACATATATAAATATAAATTAGACTATTGTCATCATATTTCTGATATCTCAACTTAGAAATCATCAAGACAAAAAATGGCAAAAGCACGAACTGTTGGAGTTGGAATGGATTACTCTCCGACTAGCAAATCAGCTCTCCGATGGACGGTGGAGAATCTTCTCGACGACGGAGACACCATCATTTTGGTTCATGTTCAACCTCAAAACGCCGATCATTCACGCAAAATCCTCTTTGAAGACACTGGTTCACGTATTTTTCATTATTACATTTTTATTTTTTTATCAACGATAATATTACTATTGGACCACAATGACCAGTCTATTAGCCAAATTATTATATAAATTTTAAAAGTGATAGGACTCGATCTTGATGGTGCATGTGTGTTTGTCTATAATAAACTTACTACCAGCCACTGAACTAAATGTCATTTGCACATCTCTTTATTTAATTAGTAATATTTTTATTTAGTTATGTAAAAGTTTTGACATAATTATTGCAGCGTTGGTTCCTTTGGAGGAATTTAGAGAGGTTAATTTCTCTAAACAGTATGGACTTGCTTACGATCCTGAGGTTCTCGATGTTCTTGATACTCTCTCTAGAACAAAAAATGTAATTTTTTCCTACTCAATCTTACAAAGTTACAACTATCGTTTGAGTTTTCTTTCATTAAATGATATGGTTGAGTGATAGAAAAATAATAATATATTATATCGGATTCACAGTAGATAAGTACGTGTGAGATAAGATTTGTCATATAGTCCAAGAAATAGATTACCTATTTCAAAAATTTCTTTAATTTTTTTTCTGAAAATTTAATATTTTTTAGACACATATCATATTACAAAAACAAAATTTCCCTACACCATACTATTGTTTTTTATTACAAAAATATTTTTTCTCACACTATATTATTATTTTTTGTAAGTTTTATTTTTTTAGCAAAAGGTCCAAAATACTTTACTAGACCAGAAAAACAAACGATTTTGTTTTACTAGTACACAACCTTTAATTTCTCTAAACAGCATGGACTTGCTTACGATCTTGAGGTTCTTGATGTTCTTGATACTTTCTTTAGAACAAAAAATGTAAATTTTTCCTACTCAATCTTACAAAGTTACAACTATCGTTTGAGTTTTCTTTCATTTCAAGAAATGGTGTGGTCGAGTGATAGGAAAATAATAATGTATTACCTCGGATTTAGGGTCGTGCTTATCCACAATAAACACGTATGAGATGAGATTTGTCCGAAAGTCCAAAAAATAGAAGGTCCATTTTTAAAATATCTTTAATCTTTTTTTCTAAAAAGTTAATATTTTTTAGACACATCATATTACAGAAAAAATTCTTCTCCCACCATATTATTATTTTCTTAATAATTTTTTTTTTCTCAGTGGTGTTTTTTAGTTTTATTTTTTAATAAAACTTAAGGCACAAAATATTTTATCAGTCCAGAAAAACGATTTTGTTTTACCAACATATGCTCTTTAATTTTGTCGAGACGGCCTTGCTCAGATTTAATCTTTGATAACAATATTGTATATTGTATTTGTGTGTTGCATCAAGAGTATTGACATGGTTACCTTGGTATAATCAAATTCCATGGTTTGTTGATCCGTTGAACCCTTTGGTATTTATGGTGTTTCCGTTAAACTGTTTTTTTATATTTTTCTAAAATTAGGTAAAGGTAGTGGCAAAGGTATATTGGGGAGATCCAAGGGAAAAACTTTGCGATGCAGTGGAAAATCTAAAACTCGATTCCATTGTTCTTGGCAGTCGAGGTTTAGGTCCTCTCAAAAGGTAATATATTATATTATTTTCAATTATTACAGTTTGGTCTGATGTTTTATGTTTTTTTAGTACATTTAGGAAGTAGAAAGCTAACTATGATTGAATATAGTTTGGTCTCATCAATGTGTTGATGTGTTTGTAGGATGTTGCTGGGTAGTGTGAGCAATCATGTGGTGACAAATGCAACATGTCCAGTTACAGTTGTTAAGGCTTATTAAAGTCTCAATCTTTTCTTCTTTAAATTTGGACCCAACCTCATAAAGTGACGTGTTGGTACTCATGCGTTGTTTATATATATCTTGGATTGTTAATGTGATTGGATTGAACTTGATCAAGAATGATGTGTGGTTGATTTTGGCTGTAATCCATGTATGGACTATCGATTCACCAAGTTGGATGGGCCGTATTGGGCTTGATTTTACTTTATAGGCCGGTCTAATTAGGATGGACTCATGATCATTAGGTTAATTCACATCCTATGATCATTGAAAACTTTGTGTTAAATCAAGCACTAATCGGACTGAGTTAGTTTCTCTAAAAAAATAATAATTACTAAGTTCGCACAGTCTTCAATCAATTTGTTGAGAATCTTGTATGAACTCTAACGAAAAAAACTATTAATGTAATAATAAAATTAAAGCAAATTAACATAAGTAAAAAAGTTGTTTGGCGAGGATAGGTGGGCAAGTGTCAAGTAGTAATACTCATTTTACAAATTTTTAAGAGATGAAATTGGAAATGAAAGAAAAAAAAAGATAATTTTTGAGTGTGAGTTTTGGTTATGAATTGGGTTTTATTGATCCAATTATTGACAAAGAAGAGTCGTTATTCTAGTTATCGACAATGGGTCTGATTGGCAATACTGTTTGAAACGACAGTGAGGAGAAAAATGAGCGGTTGATACCAGTATTGTTTGAAAATGATTGTTTGAAGGTACCAGTCAACAATAGAAGTTTTCAAACAAAAATCGTTTGAAAATTAATGTTGATTGATAACACTACAATGGTTAAATATTGTAATGAGATTAAAAATAGTATGTAAGATTTGATTTAAAATAATTATTCTAAAAAGTAAGCAAATAACATACTGTATAAGAATTTTTATATAAAAATAGATATATTAAATACAATTACAATTTTTAAAATACTAATTTTATATTAGTAGATACTATTGTTTGTAAATGTAAACAAGTAATTCTTTTTCGTAAACCATAATGTGAATCATATAATATTTCTTAAATTTTAATTAAGTCAAAAAATAATTGGCACACTTAGTTTGTTTCTGATTTAGCTAAACATTATGTGGTGAGTTTAAATCTTACACTGTTCTAGTTAAAGAATTTAAGCTATAAATCAAGATTTGTCAATCAAATAGTTATTTATGGATAAAAAGATTATAGTTATACATAAAATATAAAAATAAATGCTAGGTCATTTCCCAAACTATTTAAATAAAATCAAACTATTTGAAATGAAAGTTTGCAAAAGGTTGTTTCAAACAATGTGATGACTGGTGGCTAACCAATCAAACCCAATATAGTCCACATTGAACCAGTTCATAAAACCATACAACATAATCACAATTTAACCACTTAACATTAAACTCATACAACATAATCCTAAACCTTAGAAATACAATTCATGCCATAAAATGAATTTTTTTATGAAAATCAATACTAAAGACCCAAATACTATTGTATAGATATACTGAATAATATTTTTTGTTTCTTCTTTAGAATTTTATCTTTATCTATATAATTTCTTTCTGATTTTGCACTTTGTTTTTATCTTTTAAATTTCTTTCTTGTTCGGCGTTTTGTCGTTATCTTCCTAATTCTTTCTTTTTAGCGCATTTCTTGTCTTTGCATATTGTTGATTTAGTTATCATTATTTATAAATATAAATATATATATATATTTTATATGTGCCAATCAAAAAATAAAAAAGTAAAAAAATAGTTACAATATTTTATAGGCCAAAACAAACTAATATAACACAACATTTAAGTTAAAAGAAATCAATAGTTTTATTATATTGATCAACATTTTAATTTTCTCTCCATTTAAGTATATGTATTATATGTCATGTAAACATTCATATTTAAAGTTAAAACAAATTAATAATAATTTGTTTATACTAATCAGTTTTACAAGAGATAATTATATCTTATTATTATAAAAGATACAAATATTATGTGATTATTATTTCATAGTAACAAATTTGTCATAATACTTTCTAGGTCAAAATAAACCAATATAACATGTTGCTTAAGTTACCACTAAGCTTCTAAACTTAATAAAACAAAGGATTTTTTTATAATCTCAATTTGTAAGAAATTAACAAAAAAGCTCCAATTTAAAAGTTTATTTTTCACCCTTTAATTTTAGATCTATCATAGTTACTCTTTTCTGAAAATTAATTTTGAAAGTCATGAACAACACACGCTAACTGAAACCACGATCTCCTGTAACTACTCACTTGTTATAGTAGAAAAAAAAACTACCCACTATTTCATTACTTTCTCACTAAAGCACCGAGTAATTATGGCCAACAAAATTATGATGAAAATTAGGTAAAAAGTAGTCATTTTTTCTTTATACTCATATATGACATGTCACTATTTCGGTTCGGTTCCAAGTTGGTTTCAATCGGGTTCGGATCAGTTCAAGTACTAATTTTAAAAACCAAAAATGACTCGAATACCCAAATATCCTAGAAATATCCAAAAAATCCTTACAAATATCAAAACAAATACCTAAATATGCCAAAAAATACTTTAAAAAATACTTTTGAATATCCACATCATCAAAAAATGTGAAAATATCTAAAAATACAAAAAACACTCATAGAATACTCTAAAACTATTATTAGATTGGGTCTTCCGGTACATCTGCGGTTCTCGGTTGGGTTCGGTTCTTAAGGTCTTAAATTTTTGGACCTGTTTGGATATTTAAGCTTTTCGGTTTCGGATTCAGATATTCTTTTTCAGGTTGGATCCAGATTTGGTTCTTCGGATCTGATTTTATGTCCATGGTTAGCTATCGTTATGCAGCTATACTTATGTGTGTATATGGTTTGGTTTTAAATATTTATTAACTTATTACTACTAACATTCTCTGCGTTTACGTTTCATTAATTAAATTACTTGTTTTAGTCAAAATAATTCTAACAACTATTTTATTAAGCATATGCCAATGTTTTTACCTTTTTAAGTTCAAACACTAGACTTTATAAATATGCTATCTGTTTTAAATTGATATACAACATAAATCATATTGATTATTATATTACATGAAAAACTAAATATGCGATCAAAGATATAAAAAATCCGCAAAAAATAAATTATTTATTTATATAAATAAACCACTTACTTGCCAAGAAACATGTGGCCCAGTTGGCTTGCCCCTGATTTAGCTAGGCATGAGGTGGTGGGTTCAAATCCCATCCTGCTCCATTTGGAGAACTTAGGCTATGGATCGGGCCTTGTTATCGATCCAATGGTTACTTGTTGACAAAAAAAAAACCACTTACTTATTGTTATGGAATTCAAATCCCGCGTAATTCGCGCGGGTAGCATCCTAATTTGTTATATAAGAGATTTAATACTCAAGATATTAAATTCATATCATCTAGTCTATATATATAATACTTTATATTTATATATTAATACAATGTAAGGATATTACATTTTTTTCTTTAACCATACTGTGAATCATACATTCTTTTTTAAATCATGATTAAGCCAAGAACTAGGTGACGGTTTGCCACTGATTTAGCTATCTACCATGTAGTAATTCAAATATCATCTTGCTCTAGTTGGAGAACTTAGATTATGGATCACACATTATCAATCCAATAATTTTGTGTTGACAAAGAAAACATAATTATATATAAAATATAAAAGTAAATGCTACGAACGATGGTCATTCCCCAGACAGTTTAAATAAGTTCAATGACCATTTGCAAAAATTTGTTTGAAACAACTGGTAACTAACCAATCAAACCCAATATAGTCCACATTCAACCAGTTCATAAAAACATACAACATAATCACAATTTGACCACTTAACATTATCTCAAAATCATACAAAATAATCCTATAACTTTGTAAAACAATTCATGCCATAAAATGAAATATCTTAAGAAAATAAATACTAAAGACCCAAAACTAATATTATATAGATATACTGAATAATATTTTTTGTTTCTTCTTTACAGTTTTATCTTTATCTATATAATTTCTTTCTGATTTAGTACTTTGCTTTTATCTTTTTAATTTCTTTCTTGTTCGGCGCTTTGTTTTATCTTCTAATTTCTTTCTTTTTAGCGCATTTCTTGTTTTAGTCTTTGCAAATTTTTGATTTAGTTATCATTATTTATATAAATTTTGTTATATATTTTAAATATTATATCTATAAATATTATATTTTCTAATTAAAAAATTAATTTTAGAATTTTCATTTTCTATATATATATCATTTATATATGATAAAAAACCGACCAATAACAAAAAAAATGATCCTAATAACTTTAATTTCCCTTAGATTTAAAATGCTTTTATATATTTGATTCACCCTCCTGTACACAAGCTAATTAATTAGCATATAATACACCTTTGACTTTATTGCATATCTTTTAACATATAATCTAATATTTACCTCACATATAAAATTTGCCCATTTTAATTACATGTATATCCTAATCTTCCCATTTTTATCTTTTTAAGATTTACTGAAATTATTTTCTAAATATATTATTTTTGGACCCACATTTTTCACTATAAATACTCATAAACTTGTATATTAACAAACACAAAAACAAAAAACTAAAAATTTAGTGAAGATCAAAATGGAGAACGATGGTGATGAGATCTCAAGCATTGAACAATTTGCTCCAGCAGATGCTAAGAAAACTAGGAAGAATCGCCATCATCCTTGGCAGATCCAAAAACTTGAAGCGTAAATTCTTTATTTCTAGTTTTATAATTCTATTTTTCAGTAATTTATAATTTATATTAATTTATATTAAACATACAAGTGACTTTTAGACTAGTGGTATGTGGTAACTCCACTAAAAGCAGGCGCACTTACATGTTTCAGTATCAAGTTTTACTGTATGTATTATATAGGAACTTAAATAATGGGCCAGCCAATTGTGATCTAATATTAAAAAAAGGAAGCGTAATATTTACATAGATAAAATTTCTCAACAGGCCACAAAGTCAACACTACGTGTATTTTGTTAATTTTTATCAAAACAAAACTAATGACTTTTTGGACTATTAAATCATAAAACTGACTCTTTGACTCGTAATATTCGAGAAGCTGCTTATGATTCTTTGATGTAATCTGATTTGAAACTCTTGGTTCCGATTATAATATATTTGTCGTTGAAAAAAAATAATAATGACTTTTATATTGTTTTTTTTTTGTTAAAAAGCCTTCATAACTTTTAACTGGTTTTGTTTTTATTGTCTCAAGTTATTTCAAGGAAAATCCTCATCCAGATGAATTTCAACGACGACGATTATGTGAGGAGCTGAATCTTAAAACGAACCAAGTCAAGTTTTGGTTCCAAAATAAGCGTACTCAAGTCAAAGTATTAACCTTAGCAACTTATATATATGATAAATAATCTTAATTAAAGTTTATTTAAGCTTATATAACTATTCTTTTTCATGTGTATAATTAAAGAATCAGGAAGGAAAATCTACAAACGTGTTACTTCGTGGAGAAAACGAAAGGCTTCGAGGTGAAAATGAAGCAATACTTGATGCTTTGAAGAATCTGATTTGTCCAACTTGTGGTCCTCCTTTTGGCATAGAAGAACGCGAACGCAATCTCCAAAAACTGTGTTTGGAAAACGCTAGACTTAGAAAACAGGTCACTATTTGATTTCATTACGATTTTTTTACGATATATATATATATCTAAATTTACTAAAACAAAAAAAAAATTATGTTGAAAAAGTTGATAAGAGTATGATAAAAACATTATGTTTAGGTAACAAATTTGATTTATTTAATTTAGTCAGTAAACATGTTGAATATCTTAACAAAATAATAAATTAATTTGAGATGTGTCTTTGACCTCGTAGTTAGGTTTACGTCATTGGAGTTCGATTTCAGATAATCCCATAATTTTTTTATTATTATTGTTGTTATCTTGGCTTAAAACCCTACTTGGTTCACTTCTATTGAATTTGAGTGCCAAACTCAAACCAAATGGTTCTTAGTTCTATATGAAGGTCTCAGTGATTTTTACTATTTACAATTTTTTTTAATGTCTTAACAAAAAACATTCAACTGTTAAATCAAACTCACTAGACTATCATAAGTACTAACCATTTTGTATGAATTTAAATGTAAATTCAGCTGGATCAAATCTCAAGTTATGCATCCAAGTACATGTCCAAACGTCCAATGGACCCATTAGGTGCTGGTCCTAGCAATGTTGACGGAGCATCAAGTTCTCGACACATCCAACCACCACCAGTTATCTCTGAAATGGAAATAAGTCAACTATTATCTCAAACTGCTGCAACTGCCATTGAAGAACTCAAGCGATTGTTTGTGACTGAGGAACAGTTTTGGGTTAAGTCAACCATTGACGGAACTGATGTTATTGACCAAGATAGGTACCAGAAGTACTTGCATGCGATCAAACATTTCAGAGGTTCGAGTTCTCGAGTTGAGTCTTCCAAATATGACACTGTGGTTCCTATTGAAGCAACAAGCTTGATCGAGATGTTTTTTGATGCGGTATGTATTCTATAAATCATCATTAAGTAGCCCTTATATTTGAGTAGCCATGAAAATGATGCATGCTTTAATTATGAAAATTATAATTACATTTTGAACTCCTTCTAATGAATCAGAGTAGTCTTTAGCACGTGTTACATAAAATCTAACACATAACCCCAAAACTTTGAAGATCCCTTTTCAAAATATTATTAAAAAAAAGTAAAGCTTGAGACCTAAAATTCTTTTTACTTCCCGATAAATAGATTCTGTAAAAAATATTTTATTTTAACAACACAGAGTTTTGAATATATTCGGAATGATCTTTTTCTGGTCGTTTTAACATTAGAGCTAGATTTAATTATAAATCTAATATGTATAACTCATTTTTTGTAGGAGAAATGGAAAGAGTTTTTCCCAACGATTGTGAACGAGGCCAAGACGATGTGTGTGCCCGGACATGAGCTTCCCATGAGAGAAAACTGCAATGTTTTGCAAGTGGTAAGAACTATAAATCATGAACTTCAATATATTACCAATCCAATATTTAATTTTGGTGTTTTGAATGTTGAATGTGAATGAAATTTGATAGATGTGGGAGCAACTACACATTTTGTCACCGCTTGTACCACCAAGAGAGTTCATGATCGTCAGGTGCTGCCAAGAAATTGACAGAGGACTATGGATTATTGTCGATGTTTCATACAACTATAACTTTGACTTTATCAAAGCTAGTTGCTATAAACGTCCCTCAGGTTGTCTCGTCCAAGAGTTGCCTAATTCTCAGTCCAAGGTACCTCCATGAATCTCGACCAAGTTCATATATGTCTATGTTAGAAATATCTCACATCGATCGGTTCAATTTTTAAATCTTAAGTAATATATAAGTACATAACAATTTTTCTCTTTTGAACTAACTTTTGGCCACAAAAAGAATTGAGCTACTTCGACAATTGTTTTGTGACTATGAATATTAGTAATAAATTGTGACATCTATATACAATTTTGTTACAAATTTTATTTGTTATGAATCATCGTGACTCTCTTTCGTAATTATTTATGACAAAATTATTAATAGATTTATTCGTCACAAGTATATTGTGACATTTTTGTTCTCACTTGTATTGTAACCATTTACAAATCGTCACATTTTCTTAATAATGTCTTTATATTGTGACAAAATATGTGTTCTTATAACGAAATATATGTTATTGTGACGAAATATTATATATCAATACAAAAAAATTCTTGTAACGATTGTATTTTCATTGATAACTATGTGTAGGTAATGTGGATCGAACATGTGGAAGTGGACGATAAATTAAACACACATCAAATGTTTAGGGAGGTTGTAGGTGGTGAGTCAGGCTATGGAGCTAAGCGTTGGATCGTCACACTTGAGAGAATGTGTAAGAGGATGGCTCTCACCTCCATGCAAATCATTCCTGTAACTGATTGGAGCGAAGGTACGTTTCATCTTTATGAGTATTAAAGTCTAAAGAGCTCGACACACATGTATGATATGTTTGTTGTGGTATTTCAAGATGAGTATCGCTTAAAATATAACCGATAATCGTTCCAAATATATCATCTTTATGAGTTTCAGAGCCCAATGAGCTCGATAAACATGTATGATATGTTTTTTCTGGTATTTCAAGATGATATATTTAGAATGACTATCGCTTATGTTTTTAGGGTTTTGATGAGTTTTCAACGTATAGTTTTCAATAATAATGTGGTGTTTGATGAAGTTATAATGTCTATGGCAGTGATACCAACAGTAGAAGGAAGATGGAGTATAATGAAGTTAGGGGAAAGAATGTTAATGAATTTCAATGAAATGTTGATCATATTTGGAAAAGTTGACTTTCCAAGGCAGTCGAATTCTGGACTGAGAGTATCAATTCGAGAGAACAGCGAGATCGGTCAACCATCCGGTTTAGTTATTAGTGCTGCAAATTCTTTCTTGATCCCTATCACTCCTTCGCAAGTCTTCAGTTTCCTCCGAGACAGCTATGCTCGTCAACAGGTTATTTCTTTATCTGCAACATTATCTAACTTATAATGAACTTTTTACTTGAAACTAGTAGATATATAATTAGACCAGATTTTAGTAAGGGTTTCTGGTTTACTAAAATGCAAATATAGTATTATAGATTGAATTTTTTGGGTATAAAGTAGATGGATTTGTGAAGTGACTTTGCAGATGGTAAGTCCACTAAAGATAAATACCATCACATATTCATGGATCGAGTTGTACTGCCTACATTATGTAGAATCTTGGTTAATGAGCATTGTCATAGTGTTGAACTATTGACAAAAAAAAATATAGATTTAGTATGACTACATCAGCTACTCTAGCCAATAACATTAGGGATGGTAGATCACGTGAACATTGGGATCTTTTATCAAATTGTGAAATATATGCATTTCTACCACAATTCTATTTCACATAGGCACATGACAATGTATGATACAATTTAGTTAGACCGGATTTTGATTAGGGTTTCTAGTTTACTAAATGCAAATATATAGTATAGATTCATATAGTACAATTGGGGATATGGTAGATCACATAATTAAAATATCTGCTTGTTAATATATGAATTCTATATAATTTTATCTCTAGGTATTATAAAATTTGTGGTTTGAGTTATGGATGAAAATTTGTTGATAAGTGTAGTTTTTTTCCTCTTATTGTTGTCTTAATCACGTGTAAGAAAAAACAACGTTTGCATGTAACAGTGGGACATTCTATTTAGTGGAGCCGAAATCTCTCAGATCGCTCGCATTATGACCGGATCAAGTGAAACCAACTGTCTGACCATTCTCCGGGTACATGTCTACATATATAGATATCCCTCACAACTATTCGATTATTGGCTTATATCTTAATCTTTTAATTGTCATGTGTAGCCTACGAGAATGGAGGACAATGACATGTTGCAAGCACAAGGCTCAGACAGAGATGGCATGTTGGTGCTACAAGAGTGTTTCATGGACGCATTAGGAGGCATGTTAGTGTACGCTCCAGTTAACGTGAACGCAGTAAATCAGGCTGCATATGGTGAAATCAATCCTGATACAATTCCAATCCTTTCTTCTGGTTTCATCATCACAAGTGACGGTCGTCGAGCCACGGTGGATGAAGGTGGAGCTATTTTGACGTTAGCTTTTCAGATACTTGTCTCTGACAAGACCAAGATGTCGAGAGAAGTGAGTGAGCAGTTGGTGAATACAGTTACTACTTTGATAAGCTCCACTGTTCAAAAGATCAAAGATATACTTAATGTTGAGTGAGCTAGAGAATATTCTACGGAAGATTCTCTCTTTGTTATTTTCGAAGTATTTTATGATTTTGATTGGTTATGGTGATTTTAAGGACATGGTTTAAGATATATCTCGTATGATTTCTGAATAAAACCAATCTTTTTATCTATTTTTTTTGTGAGTTTTGTTTGGTTTATACAATTTTCTCATTGTTTTAAGACAAAATATATAGATGTTTGATAATAATTTTGCCAGGATATTAACATTGGACTCCCTGATTTCGGGGGGACGTACGTCTAGACCCAAACCCAAGACTCAGTGTCCAAGACCGAACTTCCTGATAATCC
This sequence comes from Lepidium aucheri, assembly GCA_900406435.1. NCBI lineage: Eukaryota > Viridiplantae > Streptophyta > Magnoliopsida > Brassicales > Brassicaceae > Lepidium > Lepidium aucheri. The sequence continues at coordinate 29,180 of OVBA01001029.1, read as the reverse complement.
AATATATATATATATATATATATATGTATATATATATATATATAGATGTTTGATAATAATTTTGCAATTGAAAAAGCAAGACAACGAGATATTTTAGTCTGATGATTAGTATAATCGAACTAATAACTAGTATAATCAAACTAATGATTATGTATACTTTTAAAAAGGGCTATTTTGGGTAATCAAAATTCAAAAAATACATTTTTAAAGACCTAAAAAAAAAGTTTTTCTAGATAATTAAAAACTTAAAAGGTTTATTCTATGAAATATTCTAAAAAGATAAAAAAAAAAAAAGACAAGAAACTGGTTTTTGAAAAATGTTGACGGTAATTAGACCAAACCGGACCGTTGGATAAATAAATAAAAACTGACGGTATTAACTAAGACGAAAGAGGAGGGACATGTAAAGTGACAGCTGTAAATTTTTAATTGGTGAATAGAAGACGACAAAATATATTTATATACATGCGGTAAAACAACGCCTCCTCCTTCTCGTCACTTCATCACCACTACTCCAAAAAAAAAAACTCCGTTATATATCTCTCTGCTTTAATTTCCATATTTCTCTTCATTTACAAGCAATCAATCCTCTCGTCGTTTGTTTTTTTTTCTCTGAATCGGAAGCTTAAATCTGTAATCAACAATGGCCGCTACTACTGAGAATCTCCCTCAACTTAAATCCGCCGTCGATGGCCTTACTGACATGAGGTTTGCATTCGGATTCAATTAGTTTTGTTGATCGCTTTCTTGATTTTTTGTTTTTAGTCTCGCTTAATGGTTTCAAAATTTGAGATCCGAAATTTTTTGATGATTTCGATTGATCTACTTGTTTCAGTGAGAATGAGAAGAGTGGATTCATCAGCCTCGTTTCACGCTACTTGAGGTTCGTATTTCTTCTTTACCGCTTTTAATTGTGTATATGTGGATGCGTATTTCGGCATATCGATCGATTTGTTGATGATCGAACAATGTTTCGTAGTTTCTCAGCTTTTCGGTTATTCATAATTCTCGATGATTTCCGTAATCGCTTACGATTATTAGGCCTAGCTATGGATCGGATCGGATCTGGATATAGATCTGGGTTGTTGTCTTCTTCGTTTACAATGTAACAGTAGACTAGTGAGTTCCATGGTTCCTGATTTCATATGAATTTTGAAGCGGTGAGGCACAGAACATTGAGTGGAGTAAGATCCAGACACCTACTGATGAAATCGTTGTTCCCTACGAGAAAATGACTCCCGTCTCCGAAGGTTTTTTCTATTCGTCTTCACTGATACAGTTTTTTTCGTTTTGTCTTCATTATGCTTGCAGTTTATATTTGTTACTATAACTACGTTTTGATAAGTTGATGTAGATGTTTCCGAGACAAAGAATTTGTTGGACAAACTTGTTGTGTTGAAGCTTAATGGAGGTCTTGGAACAACTATGGGATGCACTGGCCCCAAGTAAGCCTTTGTGGTCTATTGTTATTCTCATTTTTCAATCCAATTGCGTTTATCTTCACTTGCGTACTTGCTCCGGTCTCTTTTAGATTTCAAGTTCAATGTTGAATATGAAATTTCTGTTTCTTTTTGCTTGGATTTTTCCAATCTGGATTTCTATTTGCCATGTCATCCTTGTTTTGGACTTTCTGGTTGAATGTTCTATTGTTCTACAGTACAAAACTTGTTTGCATACTGGACGTATCGTTCCAAGATTCAGAAATTAGAGAAATTATATTTACCTTTTTCCTTTGCAGGTCGGTTATTGAAGTTCGTGATGGTTTGACATTTCTTGATCTGATTGTTATCCAGATTGAGGTTTGTCATTTTCTTTATTACTATTACTCTACTATCTCCTTAAATGTTACCTTATCTTAATGTCCAATATCTTGCTCACCCTCAGAACCTCAACAACAAGTACGGCTGCAAGGTTCCATTGGTTCTCATGAACTCGTTCAATACGCATGATGACACACAGAAGGTACTTATATTTCACAGTGGATCACATTTCTTCACTTTTATATTTATGTTATACTTTTGAGTTGAGTTCATTTTTTGTCATATTCAGATTGTAGAAAAGTACACCAACTCAAATGTCGATATTCACACATTTAACCAGGTTTGTTATGTGGATGCATATCAAATTAGAAAATGAAAATTTCGTTTGTATAAATAAATTGATATCACACTACCAACTACTAACATTTACTTGGATATTCCAGAGCAAATATCCGCGTATTGTGGCAGATGAATTTGTGCCATGGCCCAGCAAGGGAAAGACCGACAAGGAGGGCTGGTATGAATTCATTTTGTTATAGTGTCCAAATTAAACTCTCCACTGGCTTTTACGATTTTTTTTCTTCGTTTATCCATGTGGTTCGTTCATAATCACGGACTTTTTGAACTGCATCAAAACGGTATTCATGTTTTGATGCTCTAAACGTTTATTGTTCCTGTTTAGATCCTGCCTGAATCTTTGGGTAGGCTCCTCAAGATCAACAACAATAGCTGCATTAGGTCTTCCTATGCAAGTTAGAATTGGTTAATCTCACTACGTACATGATAAATGACATAACAGATAATTGAAATTATAATGTCTTGTGCTCTCTGAGATCAGTCTTTTATTACCGAGAACGGGAAGTTGTGATATTCTGTAATAGATTATAGATTGTTTTGAATCTATCAGGAATATGACATGTTTACAATTTCAATGAGTCTCATCCGCTTGCTAGTTGACCATATGCTGTAGAAGGCATAGATTTGCTTTCTCATATAAGATTACGTTTGCATTTAAGGAATATTTTCTGTTATTGATTGAATCACCTACTAATAATTTATCTTTGTGAAGGTATCCTCCTGGTCATGGTGATGTATTCCCAGCCCTCATGAACAGTGGAAAGCTCGATATTTTCTTATCACAGGTTATTTATTTCGTGCAGTCGTTTACTATTTTTTCCAGCTTTTAAGATTGATAGGTCATGTTTATTAATTTTTGTTTTCTGATTCTCTCAGGGTAAGGAGTATGTGTTCGTTGCCAATTCAGACAACTTGGGTGCAATCGTTGACTTAAGTATGTCTTGTTTGTAATTTTCACGCTCTTATAATAGTTTAATTTAAACAGAAAACAACAAATGGAAATCCCATGCTAACTTTCTGGCTTGCCTGTTGCAGAAATTCTGAAGCACTTGATCCAGAACAAGAACGAATATTGTATGGAGGTTACACCCAAAACCTTAGCTGATGTAAAGGGAGGAACTCTCATTTCTTATGAAGGCAAAGTTCAGGTAAGTTCTTAATTCTATCATTTTTATTGAACCTCTCTGGCAACTCATGATCTTCATACGATTTTCTTATGCTACTGAAGAACAGAAGTCGTTTTCTTCACCTTTAAATTAAATTGACGTTTTTGGTTTTTTTTTTTCAGCTTCTAGAGATTGCTCAGGTTCCTGACCAACATGTAAGTCTTTACTTCTTCGTTCTCCGTCCTGTTACAGTTTGGATTTCTTTTTCTTAGAGGTTGTTTTGATACTATTCTAGTATATTTCATTAGAGCTTAGTTTACAGAATCATTCTTTGGAGTTTCTGCAAAGCCTTTTCTCCCTCCTCTCTGCTTTAGATTGTTCTTATGAAGGGATACTAGTAAATGCCAAATTTAGTGTAGTAAAAATAGTGTTCAAAATCATATACATGTTTTAAAGAGTTATTGCACTTTTGTTTTGATCTTCGTCGTAGGTCAATGAGTTCAAATCAATTGAGAAGTTCAAGATCTTCAACACAAACAACCTGTAAGTAGATCATGTCCCAAATGATTTTAGAACATAACTCATTTGTACATACTAAATGTGTAAGTTTGCAGATGGGTTAACTTGAAGGCTATCAAAAAGCTTGTGGAAGCTGATGCACTTAAAATGGAAATCATTCCCAACCCAAAGGTTCCTATGTGGCCTATTGCTCAGTTTTTCTTTTTTCTTGTAATTTTCAAAATGTTCTTACCTTAGAAAAACTGAAAATGTATTCAGGAAGTTGATGGAGTCAAAGTTCTTCAACTGGAAACAGCAGCTGGTGCTGCCATAAGGGTAACATGCCTGTCCCATTGACACATTGAATGCGTACTTTAATCTTTATTTAACTCCTTTCTAATCCATGCAAATCTGTCTTAAAAACAGTTCTTTGACAACGCTATCGGTGTTAATGTACCTCGCTCACGGTTCTTGCCAGTGAAGGCAAGTTCAGACTTGCTGCTCGTCCAGGTAAACTCTGTTCCCACATTTTACAGTGAAACAGAGTAACAAAAACATCATTTCAAACATTTGGTTAATGATCTTAATTTTCTTTTTTCTACAGTCTGATCTCTACACCCTAGTTGATGGCTTTGTCACCAGAAACAAAGCTAGAACTAACCCCTCGAACCCATCAATTGAATTGGGACCCGAGTTCAAGAAGGTAAAAGATGCTTTGTCAAATCCCGTTTGTTTTTCAAATCATTGTCTCACAAATCTCACATAGAGTATCTTCTTAACAGGTGGCTAATTTCTTGAGCCGGTTTAAGTCTATCCCTAGTATAGTCGAGCTCGACAGCCTTAAGGTGTCTGGTGATGTTTGGTTTGGTTCGTCTGTTGTTCTCAAGGTACATTTATATATGTTTGTGTGTGTGTAAATCTGTCTATGTTCCATAACACATTTGTTGACATATAGATAATATACTCAATATCGTTCCTTTTGGTTTTTGAAGGGAAATGTAACCGTGACCGCAAAATCTGGTGCAAAGCTCGAAATTCCGGATGGTGCTGTGGTCGAGAACAAGGTAACAAAACCAACTACGTGTTGTGTTATATTACAGACTTGTCTTAGATCCAGCTTTAATCGGTTTTGTGAATTGGACTTACTCAAAGACTTAAAATCTTTACATGTTTTTTTTATTACAGAACATCAATGGACCTGAAGACATCTGAATAAGATTCATTCAATCTTCTTTCCTCTCTCATGGAAGACAAGACACATCTTGATACTCTTATATCATGAAAATGTCAACTGTGTTACAGTAATGTTTATGATGAAAGAATAAATAATGTTTCCCTTTTTTGCAGCTTAGCAAAGTCTTTTTCATTATCGGCTTTACTTCACTTTGTTCTTTGAATAAGTCTTTTGAGTATTTTCTGGTTCTTTCATAATCATTTTTATTTATTTCTATTTTGTTAATCGTCTCTTTCGTCTCACACTCATGCTTTTGATTGACTACCTATACTTCGTTACTCAATATTACATAAAAAGGTTTCTGATTTATGTTGTTTAAGAATTTTGCATTACAAATTATAAAAATTAATAATTCAGAACATGCTGCTGCGGCCTGCAACTGACATAATAAATCACAAGAAAAGACCTTGCAAAAATGCCCAAAAGATTAAGCCTTTATTTTATTAAACCTCACCTATCTGGAATAAATCACAAGAGAAAGGCCCACACAAGCCCAAATATTGAGCCCTTATTTTGTTATGCTCATTAGTCCCACATCGATAAGCTACGCAGTAACTACAAGGTTTATACATAGTTGGAGAAGAAGAAGTGATTGTCCCTTCGGGGACATCCGATAAAATTGGAACGATACAGAGAAGATTAGCATGGCCCCTGCGCAAGGATGACACGCATAAATCGAGAAATGGTCCAAATTTTTTTGTTACTTTTTTTCTTAAACCCTAAATCGATCTTTTCTTCTTCGTTTTTCGAATTTTCCAGATCGATCCAATGTTTTTTCCGGTGATTCTTCGTTCAAGTTAACGATTAAGATCCAAGTTCTCCATTCATGAACCTTAGATAATCTTCAAAATTCGAAATAGATGATTGCTTATGTGTATAATCCTTTTGATGAGCTCTTAACCGTAACAATGTCGATTAAAGCTGACTGATATTTTTCCTGGGAAATTAGAATTAGAGAGATGAATATTTGTTGAAAATATAAAGAACAAATGAAAATAATATTTTAAAATAATATTTATGTTTAATTGTCTTTGAAACTATCCCACCCGCGCTACATGCGCTCAAAGCTGTCTCACTTTTGGTTCACGCGCTTAAAATTATCTCACTCGCTCTAAACGCGCTCAATCCTATCCCACTCGCACTAAGCGCGCGTTGAACGCGTCTAGCCGAAATCTGTGGACTTTTTTCTAAAAATTTAGAAATTTAAAAGGTTTAAGGCGCGTGATGGGCCTCTTCTCCATATATTTTTTCTTTCATTTTAACTTTTTATTTTCTGAAACTGCAACACGACATTTCAAACCTTCTGCCCTATCTAGAGACTTCGAAAACCTATTATCTATATAAAAAAAATGTAGAAATAGTCTCTAATAATTGAAGTGCAAGATGAAAATAAATATAATTGTGTTTCTCGTTTCAGTTACATCTGATTTTGTTAAAATTATAACAAATTTGTTAACTGCATTTTATTGATGAAAAAACATATTATTGTTTATTATTTTACGATATTTAGAAATTAATTACCATATATGCATGAAATAGTTATTTTAGTTTGTGTATAGGAAATTTTCTATGAATCAAATATATGTGTATGTAAATACTTGTATTAATTATTAATGGTAATATAAACAAATTTATTTATATTTTCCTACAGATTTCTTAACAAATGCGGTGATCTTATTGCATAGATATATATCAATCAACAATAAATATATACAGATTCTGTATAACGTGTGTCATTGATATGTTACGAACGTATCCAATATCATTATGATCTCTATATCTATTTCTCTTTTTATTCATCTTATATCCAAACAAGTAAATTGTCTATATAGTACTAGTGATCAGTATAAGTATCGATGTACTCTTTTGCTTTAGCCGAAGAACTCAATCTTCATAAATCACTAAAAAGATTTCATTCTACTTTGCCATTTTTCTAGTTATCAACAAGTCAAATGATGTTGCTTCTAGTTTCGGCTATGGTGTTAGTAGTCTTTTATGTCTACAAGTCCATAAAACCGCCACCACCGATTCCATTGCCAGACAATGTTTGTGAGATATGTCCAAGAATCAAACTCAACGATGGTCGATATATAGCTTATAAAGAAGTAGGGTTTCCAAAAGACAAAGCCAAAAATAAAATAATCATTCTCCATGGATATGGAAGTTCCAAGTTGGTTGATTTGAAAATCACACAGGTATCAATATACCATTTTCTAGTAGCTTTTCATTTGTTCTGCTATTCGTATATATTTGTAATGTCTGTCAAAATCGGAAAATGGTATATTAATTTAACAGATCTGGCTTTTGTAGAAAATGATCGACGAATTCGAGATTTACTTCTTGCTCTTTGATAGAGCTGGTTATGGAGAAAGTGATCCTCATCCATCAAGAACTCTAAAAACTGATACATACGATATTGAAGAACTTGCTGACAAATTACAAGTCGGACCAAAGTTTCATGTTCTTGGGATGTCACTTGGAGCTTATCCAATTTATGGTTGTCTTAAGTACATTCCTCATAGACTAAGTGGAGCAACGTTGGTGGTACCAATACTAAATTATTGGTGGAGTCGTTTGCCTAAACACTTGTCGAATTCAGCTTTGAAGAAATTACCAATTCAAAACCAATGGACATTTCGAATCGCGCATTATGTTCCTTGGTTGTTCTATTGGTGGATGACTCAGAAATGGTTCTCACCATTTAGTACAAATCCGAAAGATACTATGACCGATCGCGATATAGAACTTGCGGATAAACATACAAAACATTCTTACATCAAGGTATGTATGTTTTAGGCTGATTGTATGTATGTTGTTTTTTTTATAACTCGGATAATCTGGTTTATTGGAAACGCCAGAGCACCATGAATGTCGGACTAGGTAAGAACATTTTTCTTGAGCATGTTCAATAAGTCTATGGGTCAATATAGGTTCACGAACCATGAGATCTGACTAATTTCGGGGTCAGAAAAACAGTGTGAGTACCCCTGATACAACACATAAATGTGATTTAGTTTCTAGCGGCACTCGAACCTATACTAACACATTACTGTTTTCCGAATTACAATATTACTACTAAACCACGCCCGTAACGCGGGATTGACATTGTATGTAGTTCTTAGAGAATAATAACTCATGATAGCTATTGATTAATGTGGTCCAGGAATCAGCTTTACGACAAGGCGAATATGTGAGTATGCAAAGAGACATCATTGCTGGTTTCGAGAATTGGGAGTTTGATCCAACTGAATTGAGCAATCCATTTTCAGAAGATAACGAAGGTTCAGTTCATATTTGGTGTGCACTTGATGACAAACAAATTTCACGCGAGATTATACTATATTTATGTGATAAGCTTCCATGGATTAAGCTTCATGAAGTTCCTGAAGCTGGACATCTTGTTATTCATGAGAAGAAGCATTTCGAAACCATTATTAAAACCGCTTGTAGTTGATTCAACTAAAAAAATAAAAAAGCATCTAATAAATAAATCAAACCGCTTGTAGTTTTACAAATGACCTAATAAACGATACCAATATGTTCTTTATCAGTATATATAGGAGGTTTTGTTATCCACATTCGAGTCTTTGTGAAAGTTTCTGGTTTTAAGTTCAAGATTGCTTTTTTTTTTAATTAGTTTTTTGTTTGTCAACTTAACTCATAAGTCTAGATATCGAAACCAAAGTAATGGTACATCATTTTTAAACACAAGCAAACTAAATAAACACCTAATTAGAGCTAAAAATCTGTTTTGTGGTTAAGAGAATGCAGAATTAGTCCCAACCTCCAGACTCGGAATAGTCCTCATCTTTACTAGTTTTTCTAAATCCCTTCTCATCTTTTTTAAAACAATTTGGCTCTCATATTAGAATTTTATTTCCGGGAATTTATCTATATTATCTGTCGGCTTATGTTTCTTACCATTGTATTATATGTAGAGAAACTATACCGACGTATCTTATATGAATTGATCCACTAAAATCTTCTAGACTTTGTAGTAAAGCAAAAGGAAGTTATACAAACTTTTATGAAGTACTTTAATCATTTAACAAGACACTTTGTAATTTATTAATTACTATAATCAGAGCACAAAAGACACTACAAAATCAGTGCAATATAAATGAAGGGATTTGACACATTAACTCATTGTAACGTACACAACTCTTAAAATCGGTCAAATTCAAGGAAACCAAATCATTGGTCACATTAAATACGTCATAAAGCTTTTCATGTAGATTAAGCACAAAATAATTGCTGCTACAACTAATGTTAAGATGATTTTTTTGTACATTGAGTAATCAAACTCAACACTACAAGAAAACTAGCAATTTGCAATACCAAATTTCTACGTAAAATTGTTTCATATTTGCCTCACAAAGCTCCTTGCAAGGGTTTCACAAGGCTAAGACTCGCAAACGCCTAGCAATATTATTACCTCGCAAATGCCTAACAATGTTCATTACGTCTTTGCAAAGGAAGACTTGTGATGTATCAGCCTTGTAAATTTACGTTGTAAGTATTGTGACGCTTCTATAAGAAATATTAATTGCGACTAACAATTTGCGAGGAATGGTGATTCATTGCAAGGCTGTCGCAAATCGCTATTTGCGATGTCTTTGCAAAGCATTTTTCCATTGCAAATCGCCTATTTTCTTGTGGTGCAAGTACTATACTAATAAGTAACATATTCTGTACTAATCCGATACTAACCTGGGACCAATTAACTTCTTCTTCTTTTCTTCTTTAGTTTCTATACAATAAATTCAAAATCTGTAACGCATATATACAAAATTAAAAATATACGAAAGTGCAATAAGAATGAGAGGAAGTTACACAATTTCAATAATAGTCATGCATGCAACGTGTGTAACAAAGAGATAAGAAATTAAGACATGTATGACATGTGTAACAAATAAGGTCAGCTTGACAACAAAACTAATCACTCCTTCTATAGACGTTATAAACTACACAGATTCAAAGTTAATGAACACCATATAACATCACAAATCACAATATCTAGCCATCTCCTTAATCATTAGGTATGTTTCCTCTTGTCTGATTATCATAATTTCTAGTAAGTTTGGAGACTTATAAACCCATTATGATGATCACTTACTCTTGTATTAAATTTAGAGGCATTAAAATTTATCCTACATTTGGGTATGTTATCATTTTAAGAAACTTATTCTCACAAGTTGAACTTAAGTTTCCAATGTTTGAATCTTTAGATCAAATGATGTTGCTTCTACTTGTGATTTTGGGAACAATATGCTACTATGTCTACAAGTTCATGATACCACCACCTCCGATTCCATTGCCGGAAAATGTTTCAGAGATATGTCCAAGAATCAAACTCAAAGATGGTAGATATATAGCTTATAAAGAATTAGGGTTTCCAAAAGACAAAGCCAAAAACAAAATTATAATCATCCATGGAAACAGAAATTCCAAAGATGTTGATTTATATATTAGCCAGGTATAAATTAACACAAATGTTGTATTAATAGTTTTTTTGTGTGAATTCCTTATAATGTTAACAAAAACAACTCCTCTGATTTTCAGGAAATGATCGATGAATTCAAGATTTATTTTTTGTTCTTTGATAGAGCTGGTTATGGAGAAAGTGATCCTCATTTATCACGAACGTTGAAAACAGATACATATGATATCGAAGAAGTTGCTGATAAATTGCAAATCGGACTAAAGTTCCATGTTATTGGGATGTCACTTGGAGCTTACACTGCTTATGGTTGTCTCAATTACATTCCTCATAGGTACTATATGATTTATATGCCGATATGGTCATGCTATAGTGGTAAAAGCGAAAAGAACGAAACGAATAGGCTATCTGAGATTTGAACTTATGTGTGCACCATTTAAGGAATTTTACATGGCTCTTCTAACCTAAGCTATAGTCGAGGATAACAATAATACGCTATCTGAGTTCGAACCACCCGGAATATATATAGTGATATTATATTGACAAAAACGAAACACTAATTATGTGAATGTTTATACAGATTAAGTGGAGCTACGTTGGTGGTACCATTAGTGAATTATTGGTGGAAACGTGTGCCTCGATACTTGTTGAATGATGCAATGAAGAAATTGCCCTTTGGATTTCAAATGACACTTAGAATCGCACACTATTGTCCATGGTTGTTATGTTGGTGGATGACTCAGAAATGGTTTCCACATAGTCGAACTCCTGAAGATAGTATGACCGAACGTGACATTGAACTCGCAGCAATGCATACAGAACACCCTTATATCAAGGTATGTATGTGTCAATGTGTGTGTACTTTTTTCTAATAACTCGGATAGTTTGAATTCAAGTATTAATTGATTATCGTTGTCCTGAGTTCAACTACATTTGGGCGCTAAGAAAACCATATAAAAACTCTATACAATGTAGTGAAGAAAATTTGAATTCAAGTAGCATACTATTACAGTTCTAAGTTTTTTTCGTTTTACCACTACACCAAAAATGTGTTGGCATATCTATGTATGGTTTGTGACGTAGTTCTAGGCAATTTGATTAATCCACTCTTATTTTTGAAAGCTATTATTAAAAACATAGGAGTCTGCATTACAACAAGGTGAATATGTGAGCATGCAAAGAAATTATTATCTAGGCGCTAGGTGGAAGCTAGGTGGAAAGTCTCTTCTTAGAGCTAATATTTGTTTGAGCACTGAATTTTTTTAGACAATAACTCATGAAAGTGATTGATTAATGTGGTTTAGGAATCAGCTTTACGACAAGGTGAATATGTGAGCATGCAAAGAGACATCATTGCTGGTTATGGACATTGGGAATTTGATCCAATCGAATTGAACAATCCCTTCAAGGAAGGTAACAAAGGTTCGGTTCATTTGTGGGTTGGGCTCAGAGACAAACAAATTCCACCGGAAGTTTTACTCTATTTATGTGATAAGCTTCCATGGATTAAGCTTCATAAGGTCCATGATGGTGGTCATTTCATGATCCATGAAAAACGCCATTTCGAAGCCATTATCAAAGCCGCTTGTAGTTGAATAAAAAATCAGTAGCTTGTGTTTGGATTACATGTATGAAAAAATGGTTAAAGTTTTAAACTGAACTCTTTGACACATTGAAGTAAAGTACAAGTCTTAAGTTATATCTTTACATTAGGTCTGGGCATAAAAACTAAAATCAACGACTTGAACTTGGACCCGACTAAAAAAAAAAAGACTCTAACTCGAATCTGAAATGTTTAAATACTCGAATAGATCTAAAAATTAGGTTTCGAAGAATCGGACCCGAATCCAGATTCGAATCGAGAACTGAACGGGTACCCGAAAACCTGATTTTATAGTATTTTTAAATTATTTTAGAGTATTCTATGAGTATTTTTTTAGTATTTTGGATATTTTCAAATATTTTTTGGATATGTAGGTATTTAAAAGATTTTTTGATATTTTTAGGTATTTTTTGGTATTATTAGGTATTTGTTTTGGTATTTTTTAGAACTTTGTAGAATTTTTTCGGATATTTCTAGAGTATTTAGGTATTCAAATGATTTTCGGTTCTTTAGATTAAGTATCTAAGTTGAAACTAAACCGAAATAGTATTATGTCCTATATAATATAAAAATACCGGATCTAAGAGGATCTGAACCGAACCCTACTCGAAGACCCGAATGGCCAGGACTACTTTACATGATGATGGTCTTAAAGACATTTCTACATTTAGATTTGATTTGTACTTAAGCCACTTCACTTTTTCAAAACGAGGGTAATTTCGTCATTTCAAAAGAAGCCGACAAATCGATAAAAGCAAAATGTTTTCCCACTAAAGAGTAAAAACACTAATCATCAGAATCTCTCCAAAATTCACATTTTTCTTTCTCTCGCCGGAGAGATGCAATGGTTTCTTCTTCTTCTTCCTTTACTCATCTTCTCCCTCACACTATCACCACCGGCGATTTCTCATTACTCTTCTTCAACCTCTTCACCTTCTTCTTCCTCCGTCTCTTCCGATGCTTCCGAATGGCGTCCAGCTCGAGCTACTTACTACGCTTCTTCTAATCCACGAGACTCTGTTGGTGGAGCTTGTGGATATGGAGATCTCGTCAAATCTGGGTATGGTTTAGCAACTGTTGGTCTAAGCGAAACTCTATTTGAGCGTGGTCAGATCTGTGGTGCTTGCTTTGAGCTTAGATGTGTTGATGATCTTCGTTGGTGTATCCCTGGAACTTCAATCATTGTTACTGCTACTAATTTTTGTGCTCCTAATTATGGATTTGATCCTGATGGTGGTGGTCATTGTAATCCACCGAATAAACATTTCGTGCTTCCGATTGAAGCGTTTGAGAAAATCGCTATTTGGAAAGCTGGAAATATGCCGGTGCAGTATCGAAGGTGCGTGCGTTTTGTCCGCAATCATTTAGTTTAGCGTTTTGTGAGAATTGCGTTTGCGGTGGTGTGAACGCGGTTTTGCTTTACTTATTACGTCTCTTTCGATTATAAATTTTTAAAACATCCGGCGATGCTTTTTTGCTTTGTTCTTCGATATCTGTGTGCTTTATATGAACTGAGTTTGCCCTAAAATGCTTGGTTATTTACGCTAATGCCCCAGATCACAATAGTATTTGAGTGGGTCTTGATTTGATGGCAATATTGTAGTAAAATCTGAGTACTTTGCTTTGTTCTACGAAGGTTATAGAAGTATGTAATGGTTGGTGTAGACATCTTCATTTTGAGTCATGAGACTTGAGAGGAAGAAGAAGAGTAGAAATCAATGATCATTTAGATCTTCTTGTTGGTTTGTGAAGTGTTGTGTATTTGGACAGAGTATGTAACCATTGTTGCTGGTTTTGACATAACAGGATCAACTGTAGAAGAGAAGGGAGTATGCGGTTTACAGTAGATGGAGGAGGCATATTCATATCGGTTCTGATTACTAATGTTGCAGGATCTGGTGATATAGCTGCTGTGAAGATCAAAGGGTCAAGAACTGGATGGTTACCAATGGGTCGGAATTGGGGACAAAATTGGCATATCAATGCTGATCTTAAGAACCAAGCTCTCTCTTTTGAAGTAACTTCAAGTGACAGATCAACTGTGACATCTTACAATGTCTCTCCTAAAAACTGGAATTATGGACAGACTTTTGAAGGGAAACAATTCGAGACTCCGTGATTCACAACACTGGTACATCTAGATATATTATGATTCTTTTCTCTGGGTTAAAATTTTTGATGGCAAAGTATATCGGTTTGGTCTTAAAGTTATCTTTAGAGTTGAAAAGGAAGAAACTTGGGAATGGGTTTCATCCAAAAGTAACGTTTCCTTTGTATTTCCTTTCTCTTCCACGCATAGGTACAAAAGTCACTAATGTACTAAGAACAGTGATCACAGAGACATCACTATTGTATCTATTTGTTTACACTACTAAGGAGCAAAAGCTTCCTTTTCAAATGAGGTTAATGAGCATTGAGTGTTACAGTTTTTGATCAACACAATCTGTGTACCATATTGTAATAGAAGCTTGAGAATGAATCAGAGGAAAAAGTATTTTGAATAACACAAATCAGAATAACTAAAGGTTGTTACATAACTTCAATGTCAAAAGACATTAATTAACCTATAGCAGGGAATGTAAGTTCACTTACTTCCAATGTAAAGATCATCTACGCCTTATGGATCACCATTTGTTGTAAAAATTCCTATGAACATTCCATTTCTCTTAAAACTCTACAAGAAACCCTCCCAAAACAAAAAGAAAGAAAAAATTGTGGTAAGAACTCATAAAGTTTGATGAGATTCGATAAGCAATGCATTGAGCATAACATGAACTGCAGCATCATAGACTGCAGAGTCATAATGCATTCCATCAAGTGTACATTGTGGTCCACAGTTCCAAGTGAAGGACTGAATATCGAGCAAGATAAGCGGACCTCCCATTTGCCGCAAGATCTTACTCTCTCCAAGTGATCTATCATACTCATGCCACACTGTATCACTCATCTTCTCCTTCTTCTCATCAGAATTCAACATTCCGTTGATCAAAACCGGCATCCCAATCCAGAAAAGATGCATTGATCTACCAGAAACCGATACACCTCCTTCTTGCTCCTTTGGCGTAAAGGGCACTAAAGACTCTACATGACTACTCAATTGCTTCAACCTATAACCGAAATCTGAAGCATTGTTCACATGAAGCATATGCCATAACCCACTTCCCATTAACAAAACATCTGGATACTTATCCATCTTCTTATAAGATACCACAAGCTCATCTAAATCTTTCTCATAAGGAGCCCAAACAAAATCCACCTTCATACCAATCTCTTTAACCACTATGCTGTAATCACTATGTCTCTTAAAGAGATCATCTTTAACCGAATCCATAGCCTTTAAATCCGAACCAAAAACGAGATTCAACAAAGACAAAGCCACGAATCTCGCTTGAGAATCACCAGCAACAACAACCCAAGATCCATTCAACAACTCTGAAACATCAAATTTATCCAATTTCTGAAACTCACAACTCAATACTTTCCTTGATTTCATCCAATCCCAATTCTTATCGAAATAATCAAGCTTCGTACCATTGTTCCTACGAATAGACTCCGTATTGGGTTTAGCCTTAATCTCCCAGACAATCTGATTCACTTCATTAATACAGGAGATACGATGATCATAGACAACAACAGATGAAACAGAAGCTACTATGTCGGAGACTGAAGGGAAATAAGGCGTGAGATGAACACAAACCGCAAGAGAAATAAACAAAGCACCACTAAAAAAGAGCATCTTGTTCCTGCTTAGATGCCAACCCGCCATTGCCATGGGAACGAAGAGAACGAAGCAAGCTGCTAATACTCCGAAATGAATCGACCCAAGCATCTCTTTTGATTATCAGATTTCTGAATCAAACACATCTAGAATTCATCTAGACAAAACCAATTTCGTCCAGATTCGAATTAAAAATATCCTTTTTTTCTTTCCAAAATTGAAAAGCTAGGGTTAAGAGAATGATTTGGTGAAAAGATTCAATCAAATTGAAGGCGAAGATTGAAATTTGGTGAGCTTAAGATGATTGAAAGGAACAGAACAACTGTAGGCTTCTTCTTTAGTTGATTTGTTTTAATTTTCCATATTTGTAATTGTAAGATCTCTCTCTATTAATGTATGATCCTCTCATCTCAGACATGTTTCGGCTCACTTTAGCATGTAATAAAACTAAGAACTACTCTAACGTGCGCACACCGATGGATATCACGTGACCGCTTGTTGATTAATCGTAAATGACAATACAGCCCCTGGGCTTAGCTATTCATCTGATCTTATTCATCAATATTTAATGGGCTTTACTGGCCCATTTATGGAAACTCGCCGCACGAGCAAGCCATATAAGGTTTCGCTCCCGTCATTTCGTAATCCTATCACTGAGCCCACTATTTTGCATTTAGTTTCCAAGCCCATATAGCTTCCAAGCCCATTTAGCTACTAATCCAATAATTTTGCATTTTGCGTAAGTTTTTATTTTATGATTTTCTCATTCTATAGATTATTTGTAAAAACATTTGCAAATGGAAGTTTTTCACAAGAGTCTTTCATAAAAAAAATATAATAATAAAACATTATATACTCTCTCCATTCTAAAAAAAATTTTGTTTCAAAAAGATTAATGTTCTCTATTTTTAATGCATACTAGGTAAATACCCGCGCTACACTGCAGAAATGTTTTTAAAATCGATGAAAAGATGAAATTATTGTAAAAATTTTGGAAAAATGAGAAAGATATAGAATGATAGTTTATAAGTAGTCTAGTACATAAGTGATAATATGTATTATGACGAAAACATTTAATAAGTTGTTATATTTGATATTTTGGTTGTTTAGTTGGGGAGTTTTGTTCTCTGACTATTTCTTATGAGTTGCTCTTTGTATCTTCTTGTTCACAACCTTCTCTGATCATCAATAAACCAGAGTTGGAGATTATATTATGTTTGCAATATTTATAACTTGATTATTACTCACTGAGTAAACATTGAGATCAAGGAGCTAGTAAGAGCAACTCATAAGAGTTGAAACACTTGATGTCCACTTTTCTTGCTATTGTCACACATCCATCTTAACCTTTACATACATTGTCGATTCTTTGATATTGCCAACGATAATGATGATGATCCCAACTCTTTCTATTATAGTCGTTGGATTAGACATATTGTTGTTCTTCGCCGTGATCTTTCTCCTACCATAATAGTGATATGTGTAACGATCATGATGACGATTACTTGAATGATCATAGATGATTTTAGTAGTGGCCAGCTCACGATTTCGCTATTTTCCTCCTCACTATATCCAAATTAAT